>PVIU01034612.1:0-11164 GCA_004026605.1 Ondatra zibethicus | reverse complement strand
AGGGTCCAGATGAATCCGCGGAAGCTGGTTGGGCGAGGATCCCGGTCCCAAAAGCAGGCCTACTGAGGGTTGCCAGCTCCTCTCTGCTCGGCTCCGTGGGACAAAGGAGGCCCCCTAGCAGGGGACTCGCCCTTCCCCCAAGGCCTCAGCCCGGGTGGGCCGAGCTCAGGTGCAGCCGGGACAGGGTCCAGATGAATCCCTCAGGCAGAAGTCTTAAAGTTGGCTTTTAAGATGTACCATGCGAGAACTGACAAAGCCCGAAATCATTGTCACATGCTAACCATGGCCTCTCAACTGGCTGAGGTGACACACTGCCTGATCTCTGCTGTCCGTGCAGATCTCAAGAACTGCCAGGCCTGTGTTTCAAATGTGGTAGAACTGGTCACTGGGCCCAAGCATGCCCTAATCCTCATCTTGGTCCCACAAGACCTTGTCCAAGATGCCATAAGGAAGGACATTGGGCAGTAGATTGTCCTTGCGCACATAGTGACATGCAGACATCAAACCCAGAAAATTCCCGAGTGGAACTTCTAGGTCTGGCCATGGATGAGTGAGGCTGCCTGGGCTCCTTTGACCCGACCACAACCATCATCTGTAACAGGGAGCCACGAGTAAACATTACAGTATCAGAATGGCCCATCTACTTTCTCTTGGACACCGGAGCCACATACTAGGTACTGAGGGAATTCTCGGGGCCTACCTCTCCTTCTAGTTTCCCTATTGTTGAGGTAGGGGGGGCAGCCTTATCTACTTCAGCAGACCCCACCACTTAACTGTGGTTTTAGGGGTATTTATCTCACTCATTCACTTTTTCGCCAACCTGCCTGGTACCTCACATGGGAAGGGAATTTTTAGTGAAAGTAGGAGCTTCCATTTTATTTGCTCCTCCCATTCACCTTACTCCAGACTCACCGGCAACTCCACTTCTCCTTCTCCTAGCCTCCCAACCTCCCAACCCCAATGTGTCTTTTATTCTACTAGCCTCCCAGGTGGACCCCCAAGTCTGTGACACCCAAAACCCCTCCATTGCTAAACACCATTCCCCCATTGTTATACAATTACAAGATTCTACTAAGTACATTACCCAAGCTCAATACCCCCTCTCTCCAGAACCTTAGGGGATTTAAGCCTATTATCTCTGACCTTTTAAGAAAAAACCTACTTTGCCCCACCTCTTCTCCCTTTAACACCCCTATACTTGCTGTTAAAAAACCTAATGGAACCTATCACCTAGTTCAAGACCTCCGCTACAGGTCATTTATTTGGGATTAACTATTACCCCAACCCAAAAAGCTATTACCCTAGACAGAAAAAAGCTAATTCACTCCTTTGAAGTTCCTTCCACAAAAGAAGAGGTTTTATAGTTCCTAGGAATAGCTGGCTTCCTGCGTTCCTGGATCCCCTCTTTTTCTCTCTTCACCCACCCCTTATATGAGGCAGCTCTTGGCTCTTTGCTTGAGCCCCATCTCCATCCCATTACTAAACCCTTCCAGAGACTCCAGCAAGCCCTTATCCAGGCCCCAGCTCTTCATCTCCCAGATTTAGCTAGTCTTTTTTCCCCTCTATGTTACAGAGAAGAAGGAATATTCCCTTGGGGTCCTAGGACATCAACTGGGACCTTCTTTTGCACCTGTAGCATACCTGTCAAAGAAGATAGACCTCACCACTCAGGGCTGGGCACCCTGCATACATGCTTTAGTGGACACTGAACTTCTTATTTGTGAGTCAAAGAAACTAACTTTTGGGTTGCCCACCACTGTCTTCTTCTACCACAATCTGTCCCATCTCTTAACTTACAAAGGCTTAAACCTTGTAAACCTTACCCCCTTCCCGAGTTCTTTCCCTCCAGGTGGACAGTAGAAGATGCCACACTCACTTCTCAATGTTAATATCTTAATATCTCAAATCTCCTACCTCAACCTAACATTAATTACTTCCCATCTCACTCCTGCATAGAGATCTTAGAGGACCTACTGCCCCACCCCTCAGGTTACATTATGGACCTGTTAAAAGCCTCCCATCTCCCCAAAGCTATAGGAATTATTCACTGTTGGTCTCATCAGACTGACAGTTCCATTATTTCCAAGGGAAATAACAGGGCTGACCAGGTATAAGTGGCCTGGGACAGTTTGCCCTCCTGTATATGTGAGGGGTGGAGCAGTAGATCCTCTAAGATACATGGTACACAGATGGCAGCTTATTTTTATGTGATGGGACCCATAGAGCAGGCTATGCCGTAGTATCAGATACTGGGGTAGTGGAGGCATGGGCACTCCCTGGCCATACAACTAATCAGCAGGCTGAGTTGATAGCTCTTACCTATGACTTCCAGTTAGCAATGGGACACTCTTTAAATGTTTACACAGACTCCAAAATATGCCTTTCATATCCTCCTGTCCCACACAGCTATCTGGAAGGAGCGCGGGCTTCTTACGACAAAAGGAGGATCCATAACTAACTCAGGTTACATTATGGACCTGTTAAAAGCCTCCCATCTCCCCAAAGCTATAGGAATTATTCACTGTCGGTCTCATCAGACTGACAGTTCCATTATTTCCAAGGGAAATAACCAGGCTGACCGAGCAGCTAAAACAGCAGCATTCCAGAGCGCAAACCTACCTCAGTCACCTCAGGGGGTTCATACAGTACAGCCCACACTCTCGCAGACACCCCCCGACACCCAGCAAATTCTGTCCTACCTACACCAGCTCTTTCATCCTAATGATAAAGCTCTGTTTTATTTTGTCAAGGCTCACCTCCAACCCACCCCTGAGGACTTAAGAGTTCTTAAAAGCTATCACTGCCTCTTGTAAAATCTGTCAAAAATCAGATCCCAAGACCAAATATCGTAGTTTCCCTTTTCCCACCTACTAGGCCAGGGGCTCCCTTCCAGGAACTGACTGGCAGCTGGATTTTACTCATATGCCCATGGTCAGAAGAGTTAAATATCTCCTGGTCTTGGTGGATACAATGTCTGTGTGGATTGAAGCATTTCCCACCACTAATAAGAGGGCCCAGAGAGTTTCTGATGTTCTTCTCCGAGAAATCATCCCCTAGTTTGGAATCCCAACCTCTCTTCAGTCAGATAATGGCCCAGAGTTCACTTCCCAGATTTCCCAAAATTTGTCCAGGGCTCTTAACATCCCGGGGCATTTTCATATCCCATACCACCCCCAGTCAGTAAAAAATGTTCTTGTTAAGATGTCACAGGAACTTCACCTTGACTGGGTAAAACTTTTACCTCTGGCACTTCTAAGGCTTAGGACTCTCCCCAAAGGCCCCCTTTTCATCTCTCCCTTTGAACTCATGTATAGGTGTTCAGTTTTAACCCCCAGCCTCTCACCTAAAACCTCTACCCTTCCTGATCACCTGCTTACTCCACTGTTATCCCATCTACACTCCCTATTATGGGATTTTACTGATTACTCATTACCCCAACATTGTGCCAATTCATCCCTTTCATCTAAATGGCAGGGCCCCTTTAAAATATTTCTTGTAACTCCCAAAGCTGCCAAGCTCAATGGACATCTTCACTGGATTCACCTGTCCCATCTTAAACCTTTTACTCTTCCAGCTCAAGATACTCCCTTGTATACAGTAACTCAAACAGGGCCCTGTTCCCTTAAGTTCCAGAGGGCACCAAGATCAGCCACTCTTTCTCTAGTTCCAGAAAAATAAAAGTCTCATCCTTACTCAACTCTCCTGTGCCAAAACTCCATATACTCTCCCTCTTCCTCTTTCTCCTATATGCTTTACCAACTTCTCCACATCTCCAATTTCCTGCCTAAATGTTCAGTTAACCACTCAGCTGTTATTACAGGGACCACTATTAAACATAGAGCCGGAGGTACAAGGACTGTCAAAAGCCCAGGTGGTGAGAAACAATAACGAGTTTGCAGCCCCCCCCCAAAAAAGCTCACAAAACAGACTTTAACATAACAGGTTTATCACTGACTGAAGCAGTGTTCCCTGGATGTTAAGGTAATACCATGATGCAAAAGGAAAACCAGTGTCCTAAGATTTACTTCAGGTAAAACATTAAAAGGTCTAATAATCATCCTCTTCAATAATTTCCCCCTTTCCCCCATCTTCCATTCTATCATCGAAATCATAAACTTTTAATATGTCTAAAATTTATTTCTTTTCAAACATTTTTTCATAAGCTTCAGGGAGTCAGTTGGACCTACCTAAATGGACCAGACTCGCCTAGAATAAGTATCATTTAATTTTTCCCTTATCATTCCTGGTCTCAGGAACCCCTGGGAAATTCTCTCCTCTACCCCCGAAAAGAACCCCCCTCTACCTTCCATCTTGGGACTCTCCTCTCTTAATCATGGGATCTAAAATTTTTCCAGACATAATTTTATGCTTTTCCAGCATCTTGTGAGGTCCAAGCTGCCAGCCAGCCAGTTCCTCAGAGCCTGGAAAAATATAACAGTACTCAACCACCCCAGGACATGGTCAAGCATCTCAACTCCTTGAAGCCCACAAAGTCAGCATGAAGTAGTCACGAGAGATCTTACAACACCCCATTCCCACCCATTAAGATTCCCCCAAACCTCCAAATTTTTATGATAAACAGAAGGGTGGAATGTAATTATTCACCCACAGATAAGGCTGCACTTCCAGGTTCTAAAGGCAGGCACATGTGGCTGGGCCCTCAGGCACAAAGGGCCCCACGTGACCCACGTGCATACATGCATGGTTACATCCACATATGACTCAGCTAAACCCTTGCATGCATGCATGAGTTGCCTGTTATCTGTGTCATCAGCGTGTGACGTAGTCACACCAACCCCCTGTGTGCATGTGCTAGGCAGCTTTTAAAAGCTGGATGCGCCATCTCCCTCTCTCTGCACACCAATTCCCAGGCCTGTATACACCCGCTCTAATAAACTCCTAATTGCAATGTGCTCTAAGTGATGCATCTTAATTTGACAAAATTATTCCTCTTAACACCCTTTTTATGGACAAGAAATCACAACACAGTAAGGCTGAGAAGTAGTTGGTTGATAATGAAATCTAATGTAGGATACAAATTCAAATGGATTTCAACCCAAAACTCATGTTCTTTCTATAAAAATAGTTGTCTTTTGACTACATAGCACAGTGATAGAGCACTTATCTAGGCTGCAACAGCTACGGGTTTTATTCAAGCCACAATAAAAGCTCTATATAGTAATTTTTCCAATACAGAAAAATATAAGAACAAATAAATATAAATTTAGAATGTAGTTACATATGTGTTTATGGGTCATTGGACTTAAATGTAATATATTATTTATAATTACATGAGTAATTGTGTATTTTGACATAGTGCCCTAGAGTTTTCATTAAAAATTCCTTTCATTTCCACAGAACTGCACTGCACTTTGCCTGCTTTCATGGTCATCTGGATCTGGTTATTTCCTGGTATTTAGTGAATGTGAGATAAATGTCCTGGATGATCAAAAGTCCACACCACTAACCAAGGTAGATGAAAGATTCAATTTCAGTAATTACATTGTTCTGAATGGTTAGAATGAAAGCAAAATTATTTTCTCTTAAATAAAAATCAAGGTGATAGATGGGGAAAGTGTATGTTGAATTCTTTGAATCTATAATATTTTCCTTTTTACAATATCCACAGGCTGTGCAGAACTTGGAGACAGAGATTGCAAAGGACATCATTTCTGTCCTTCTTAAGAATGGAGCAGATCCAAATATTAAAGACTCCAATGGATAAACTGCAATTCATCATGCAGTATATGGAGATAGCCTAGATATTGTCAGCAGTCTCCTTGAATTTGGGGGAAATATTGAAGAAACTACAGAGGTAGAGAGTTTTCAAAGTGAATTCCCAAGTATTTGAAAACTGCTTTCACAGTGTCGTGTCCAGGGACAGTTTCCAGGTTTAGAAATTCAAGTATTCCTTGACTGATGGTTTGAAATAACTTGATTGGTGTTCACTTAAATATTGATAATTTGTTATTGTTTATTTGCATTTAACCCTTTCAGTCATATTTATGTCACCCTATACTTTTGGGTGTATGACAATCCAGTGAAACTTGTTTAGTCCACTCAGGCCACACCTTTAAATGAAAATGACCATCCCCTCCCAGCAGCTATCAGCCGTCACTAAGACCTCAGCTAAGAGAGGAACTTCAGGATAAATTTCTGTTTGCATAATAAAATCTTGTATCACTTGAGCTTCCATAGTTCCTGTGAATGCTTTCACACTGACTATGACTTCACATGAACATCTACTATCTTGTATCCGGGAGACACTCAATCTTTTTGTCATTCAGTTTCCCTGACTCTTACAGACTTTACCCAGACCTTCTAGAGTGACCCCAGAGTTTTGAGAGGAGGGTTATAGGAACAAGGAAGGAAGATGCATGGGTACAGAAGAGGGGTGCATTTAAAAGTAGTTGAGGGAAATGGGCAAATGTGTTCAAATAATATTACTCAACCATCTTCCTAAAATCTTAAGTCATGTTCCCAAACCAGGCTATGGTACCACCCACCAGGACCTGGGCTCAGTTCATCACTTAGCTATCAAGATATTTTCCCATAGCCACGTCCATGGATCACTGAGGTAGACATTTCTTCAACTGAAACTCTTTTCCTAGGTCACACTGGTTGCTTTATCTGGCCATTAAAAATAATCAAAATGATAACTTTATTACATTTGGGAACTCATGGTAGTCACTTTTCTCATTAATGTTAAAAATCAATGGTAGAAGTAGCATAAAGCAAAAAAGATTTGCTCTGGTTCAGAGGATAGAATTTTTCTTGGCGGTGAAACATAGCAGCTAGATATAGCTTTTTCCATGGCATCAGGAACTTGTAACCCTCCCTCTTCATATCTCCACAGAACCAGAATCAGTAGCCTCTTGAGAAACTCAGAATGGATGTACTCTAAAACTGCCTACATACCCATCTCACCCAGCAAGGATCTGTGTCCAAAAGTTTCAGCATCTACCAAAAATAGTTACCAGCTATCCTGGGATATAAATGGCTTAAGACTGTGGGTGATCTTTCACCTTCAAACTGCTCACATGACTGCTGGCATGGCCTGAATTTTTGCAAATAAAGCATGGTAGATTTGCCTACCAGCACTTGATTTGCACACATCCCTTGGTAAGATGCAGCAAAGATTAAATTTTAGTAAATAAACTTTAGGGCTATGGAACAGCACAGTCCATTCACACGCACAGCTTCTTCCACAAATTCAGTGCATATAAAATCTACAGGAAAATTTTAAATCCCTGGCTTCATCCTGACTTTATGAAATCAAATTCTTTCTCTTTTGAGCCCCTTTGATGAAATGGTTCCCTGAAGCAGGCACTTCCATGATCGAACATCCAAGTCTGTTCTATTTGACAACAAACCAGAGCATTATTTCCCATTTCACCTGCTTTGCCTATACAGTGTTTCAGTCTACTTGACACAGACCATGGAGACCTTCCCCCACATCTGCTCCAGGGTAGTAAAAGAAGAGCTCAGCATAGCGAGGACTTAGAAAAATCTTTCTAAAAAGGCCTTTAAGAAAAAGTAGGATCACATAATCTGAAGGTAGCTTTAATTACTGATGATTCTTGAAAAATTCTTATCTACCTGAGCTTTAGACATTTTCTATCTGAGGAGAAAAAAACAAAACACATGCTTTCCTGATGGTAATCTCCTCTTTTACGTCACCTTAAATAATCTCTCTTTCTTGACAATCTCTCTACTCAGTTCATCTCTTCACATACATACATCTCTCTTTAATACATAATCTCTCTTGCACAATTACATATTTCTATATTCAGTTACATCTCCTTTCACATGGTTATACATCTTTCTTTTATGTACATTTTCTTCTACATGCCTTTTCTATACAGCTTCATCTTCCTTGCTTACAGAGAGTTGCCAATCCCCCCACAGCAACAGCTACACATCTCAGTTCCAAACTCTCTCACCACAGAGCCCTTCACACAGTTCTAGGCACAGCTCCTCCACATAGCAGCAGTTTCCTCACACTGCTCTCTCTCTCACACTCACACACACATCTTCTACATTATCTTCACACTTCACTCACTCACTCTCACTCATTCACACTCTCACACTTCTTCATCTCTCACACATCTCTGTCTCCAGTCACCCACTTCAAAGCTCAACACACCACCCCACTCCACTCCACTGTCGCTGCTCCTCTCACAGCCAAACTCTGGACAATAAAAGTTACATTTTCAGGGCCCAACCCATTCTCATAACACAAGATAAGTCATTTAGCTTCTTTTAGGCTGGGAATGTCACAATGACTGGCCAGTGAATAAGGCTTGGTCATGCACATAGCTAAAATGGTTAGGGTTCCCAGATAGAAAATGACATTGGAATTGAAGACTTAGCAAGAACACTTAGCTGAAACTTGAGTGGTAAGAAGTACATGCAGATTATGCAGACTAAAGTTGCTTCAAGCTCTGACCTTGAACCAGCAACAACAACACCTGGGAAAATTACTTCATGTATTTGTCTCTAGGGAAACCAGATATTCTTCTCCGCACGCAACCAGCCTGCTTTGAATTTGGTCCAGAGTCTAAAATTAGCTGTCTATATAAAAGGATGCCTTTGTGCTTGAGAATCCTATGTCAGTCTGAGTTATGCAAAATATCCTAGTATTATTATTTCTAGTCCTCTAAACTATACAGATTAGGCAGAAATCATCTTGCTGAACATCCCCAGCTATGTTTGTGCCTCAAAGATGGGATATTTTCATGAGATCAACACACAAGCAGTGGGCAAAAACACGAAACTGTTTGTAGGGAAGAAATGAAGTTATTAGGGAAGAACTGAAGTGGCTCATGAGAGAAATTCCAGACAGGAACTGGTTTCTACAGCCAGTGATCTCATGGCCTTTCCAGGTGGGGCTTTCCAAGAGGAAAACACCCATTCATTGGGTCGATCTGCTGAAAACTTGTTACCTGCTGTATACTCCCATGAACCTCTGCATCTAATAGTTTTGCTTCTTGATGCTTTTGATAGAAATTTAGGATGTCTGAAGATCTTTTTTCCCTTTGCAGTTTGCAGTACACCCTTCAATGCTATGGGAGGTAGGTTTGGTAAGAATTCTTGGGTAGTTCCATCTTCATTCCTTCCAATCCTTTCTACAAAGACTTTACTGTCTTTTGTAACAAGATCTTACACTTAAGTGATTGGGAGAAACCAAAAGCATTAGGTTATATTTTTGGGAAATCACTGGAACTCTCAATAATTCCAAGGAAGTTTTACCTTGCCTGGCACTAGGTACTTTGTTAATTGTGGAGTTGGGCAAGGTTTTCACAGCCCTTGTGGTGTAACTTCATGTAAACTATGTTATATTGTCTTAATTTTACAAATAATGATAACCCTAAAACCACACTAGACATCCAATATTAATTTTTAGCTAGGGTCTCAGTGTGTAGTGCAGATGCACATAGAAGTCATGACCTCCTTCAAAATCCTTCATCATCTTGATGGACTTGCAATTGTACCTTTATTTCTGTATCATCCAACATTTGAAATACTTTTAAATTATTGCTCCACTTTAATTTAAAGTTGTTTTCTAAGAAAAATGTGAATCAGGAATAAAGCAATGCCTTGCTTATCACTAAAACCTCAATTACACCAGTCGCTATGAACTAGCTATAGTACAGTACAGTCAGTAGCTGGACTTAGATGCAATGCTGGTAAAAATTTGGCATGTACAGAGTATAACAGAAATCTAAAACTAGAGAAAAAGCAGAAACCAAAGCCTCATAGGTGCATAACCATAATTGGTTCATCTACAATATAACACCCACACTTAATGTCAGGTGACATTAAGAAAGAAGGCTCTAAAAAACTCTGGGGTCTAGTGACCAGGATGCCTTTTGCAAGATACTGTCTTATGATATTTCATTTATGAAATCTCAATAATAAGGATGTCTAAAAAAGACCTGCACAAGTAAAACAGCAGTTGACCTGCAAACACTGAGGGGAGAACCTTCACAATTCTATTCCTAAATGAAGGGTTATCCACTTTCAATGATGGATGAGAGAAGAATTCAATTTTCTCCAGGGATAAATTCTAAACTTCCCAGTAGGTTTTCCAACTATAATGACTAGCCATAAATGCACACACACACACACACACACACACACACACACACAAAATAACTACACACACATAGACACACACATACGATCACATATATGCACATACAAAGACAGAAGAGAGAGACAGAGGGGGAGGTAAAGAGATAAAGAGAGACAGATACATAAAGAAATATACAGGGTGACTACCAACAAAAATGGAATTAGTAGTTTGTTCGTAGACACATATGTGTGTGAAAGTGATGAAGATGTTCTGAATTTGAGAGGAAACTGGGTCACAGGGGGAGTTGAAGGAGTGAGAGGTTAGAAACTATGTCTCATGTAGGAAATTAATCAAAAAATAGTTTAAATAAAACATTTTGTAAATGACATATTTGATTTTCTAAATCTTAAGATTGTTTTCTATTTATAAAAGGAGAGAATCCATTTCAAGTAAGCAACCAAACATTCTTTGAGGTCTTGCTCATTTTCAGTTTGTTACATGGCTAACCCATTCTGATTAAGAGGCTTACATTATTACCCTGAGCCCTTCTTCAATGGAGAATGGAGAGAGCTTCCTCAGTGTCCTCAGCGAATTCCATGTCATTACAATGCTCTGAGATTTGTGTCTCTTAAACAACTTCTGCTGTTGCTAATCTCTGCCCCACAGAAGATTTGCCAAAAACAACTTCAGAAGCTCGTTTTTAAATACTGGACAATTTCATCTTTATCATAATTCTTAATCGAATTTTTCTGTTGGGAAATGGTACATCTGCCCCATAAGTGTTTTGAAATGCAGGAGAACTTCTGACTTAGAGAATAATGTTTTCCTCATTTATGCAACTAAGGTTTGAACACCTTTGCTACTGTGTGTTGCTTTAGGTCTCTTCAGATCAATTCTCTGGGGACATTGATATGACCCCAAAATACCATGATAAATTCCATGATAAGAGGCAAAGGTTCATGGGTTTCACATGAGCTTAGGAGTGGGCTGGAGGATTTGTGTCATCTGTAGGCAGGGCTGGAGCATTGCAATCTTCAGGAGCATGAGAATGTGCATAAAGATGATGAGGAAAAGACAATTGCTGTC
>PVIU01034611.1:0-11165 GCA_004026605.1 Ondatra zibethicus | reverse complement strand
ACCAGAATCCAGTGAATATGGAACAGGAAAACCTGAGCAACCTATCCCAGAAGTAGAAGAAATTGACTTTAAACGTAACATTATGAAAGTTATAGAGACCTTTAAAGAAGAGGTGAAAAACTCCTTTAAAGAAAGGGATGAGAAAATTAACAAAAAGTTAGAAGAAATGAATAAATTCCTCAAAGATACCCTAGAAAACCAAGAAAAAGCAATCAAATAATTTTGATGAAGCTTTGATTAGAAGTGGAACTCAAATTATACAATGTGAAAATGCTCCATCAATACCAGTATTCTCAATCTGTTCGACTGTTAGGAGATAGTTTAGACTCCTCTGTTTTGTTTTCTCTTTATCTACTTAGCACTGTGTTAGAAATCCAGATGCTTTTTGAAGAATGTCTTTCCTATGTGCAGGTCTCAATACTGCATATATGCAAGAAATGCCCACCTCAGAATCAGAGAAGGAGCTCTGAAAGGTGAAGAGAGAAAACAGTAACAAAGGATCTAGGTATGTTGGGGGGGGTTGTTGAGGTAGATTTAGCGAGTGTTTCAAGTGACAGTAGAAACAGGACATGATACCAGTTTTGTTACATTCTGTTTCAGTAGAAATGATTCAGGAGAATTTAGTAATAAACATCTCAGGATTCTTAGAATGTTTAGCAGTAAGTCACATTAAGAGTTAATAGAAGGTGCTACTATTGTCCTGAATGCATGTGTGTGATACTGCCTTCCATTCACATCGATGTTCCTGTCTTCATTTCAGTATCAAATGGTTTCACTATATATAACGTGAAATTGGGGAAATTGATGCCTCCATGTTATTTCCTCATGTCAGAATTTTCTAGAATGTTGTGGTTCTTTCAGATTCTGTTTCTTTTAGGGCTAATTGTTCTATTTTCTCTAAAAATGCCAGCAGATCTTTTTAATAAAAGTTACTTAGTATCTCTGTAGTACATTAAACTCAGTCTACATCATCTTTCCATTAATATCTGGTGCTGTCTGAGTCATGAATGTACTCAATGTTTTTCATTCCTATAATTTTAATGAATATGGTTATCACCTTTATATTTGAGGTTCCTTTTCAAAATTTCTCAAAACATTTTAAGTGACATTTTATATTATTTTTTGATTTATTTCTATCCAAGCTACTGGGAACATTTGTTTTGAGGAAATGTTTTTATTATTACAGAATACAACCTCTTTCTATATTGTCTTCTCTATTTTGATAAGAGTATGTTAGAAATATGTCAATATTTCATGGCTATAGAAAGGTTTTACAACTTCCAATGCATCTTAAATTTCTTCTGTGAACTAATGTGTTCATTGTAGAGCTCTCTCTTTTGCTTGATTTAATTTTTCCATATATCACTTCTTCATCTTCCAGCCCTTACAGACTTTTTCACCTTCCTCTGCAATGTTCCTAGAGATTTGGATGCGGTAATATGAATTTTCCATTAGAAGCTTTGAACTGAGAAGTATTTGAAATAACTGTTGCCTGTTGAAAAAAAAAGTTTCTCTGGCCCACTTCAAAAGTACTACTAGGCTTTGGTATGAATAGAGCCATCTAAAGACAGTTTGAATAGTTGTAGATGTAGCAAAATATCCAGAGTAGATTCCCTCCTAGAGCATGTGAAATTTCTAGACCCTGGTTTTGGCCAAGTTCCCCACACCATGCCTGTATTCCCTTCTATGGAACCTGGCTCAAATCTCCATAAAGCCTTCTTTTACTGACAGAATATTTTTTTTGTTGTTGTTGACCAAGGAAGCAGGTAGACTAATTGCAAATCTCTACCACTTTGTCACCTCCTCCAAATCGAATTCCCTTATGTCATCCACAGGTTTATACCAGAACACCTGCTACAACCTTTCCTCAGTCTCCACCTCCATTTCCTGGGAAATAAGCAGATACTAGTGGAATACTTCACCTTCCTTCTTCCTTTGGATACCCTGGGGCTCCCCACTTATTCACCCCACTCATAAGTCAAATACCTAGAAACACGTTTTACATGGAACCTTGAATGATCCCAGAAGAATTTCCTACCAGGCAACACACAACTAACAAACTCTTAAGACCCACAAAGGGCAATAGACCCATGGAATAAATCACCCACCCAACAAAAACAAGGGGTGATGGAAGAACCCAGAATTACCATCTTCCCAAACCCAGATGTCAGTCAAAAAACAAAAATACAATAACACCAAAGAGAATATGTCTCCACTAGAGCCTAGAAAATCTACCACAGCAGGACCTGAGTACTGCAACATAGCTGATGCTTAACAAAAAAATTTAAAATAGCTTTCATAAATATGATAGCTCTCTTTATAGAAGAAATTTTAAAATCCCTTAAAGAAATCTATGAAAATACAAACAAACAGTGGAAGAAAATTAATAAGGGAATTCAAGATGTAAAAGTGAAAATAGGATCAAATTGAGAGGAAAAATTTAGAAGCAAGCCTTATCAAAAGAATACAGACATGGAAAAGAATCTCAGGCATTAAAGATACAATACAAAAAAAATGGATACCATTGGAAAAAAAGTTAAATCTAAAAAGCCCCTTGCCAGTAGCATTTAAGATAGCAGCCCACTTGGGCATGCTCTCTTCTACTATAAATGCAGATGTAAAGCTTACACAGCTTCTCTCTCTCTCAGCTGCAGGATTCAGTTCCCCTTCCCAACTCATGCATAGGACTATTGATTTGTGAGTCTACCACTAAGTGCAGAACCTTTTATTATACTCAGTTCTGAGCGAGTGTGGGACTACTTTATTAAATTCATCTACATCTGCTGCCCCATATGGATCTCAACTCCATGTCTACCAGGACCAGCTCAAAAGGTCCACAGCCGAAGGTCTCCCATCCCCACCCACCTGCCTTACTTTCACCTACTAAGTGGATTTTTTGCCAAAACCCCACCACAGTGAAGCAACCCCCTTTGGTGGATATGTCACACAGTGAATTGGCAATTTCTTGGGCTTGTGCAGGCTTCCCTCCCTTCCCCCTCTGCTGCTTTCCCTGACACACAGAGACTTGTGTAGCTTCCAGTTTGTGTTCCAGCTCACGAACTGTGGGTTCCTTGATATACTTGCCACCAAAAAAATTCACCCTGTGTGCAGAAACAATTTAATTGTTCTTAATTCGTCAAGCTTATTTGGCAGTATTTAAACAGGTGCCAATGCTGGTTGTAACTGTCTGCCATGCACCCACAACTGTGATACCTGATGATTAATAAAAATTATTACATCTACAACATTTTCCTGAAATCTCATAATGGAGGTAAGTTCATTTTACTAATAAATAAACCAATAAATTTGAAAGCTATATAATGGCAGACAAAATCACTACCCAGGAATTTAATAATTTATTTGCTTATATTATCTATGGATCATATTCTGCAAGGCTTATTGGTTTTTCTGATACATCCATTTATTTGATATTAGGAATTGGCTTTGTTTTTCATATTATATCCTTTAAAAGGGGTTTGATAACAGAACCAAGAACGAGGCACTTTTAGAATTAACACAGTCTTTACAGACTAATAATGAACAGCTAACTGACAGGATTTATACCATTAAAAATCAAAAGCAGAAAAAAATTAACACCATTGAAAAAGATAACATTAATTTGACAGACAAAATTTGATCCATGTCAAAGACTGCTGAGAAATTATCTGAAAGAATTCATACTGTTGAATTTGACAATCAAAATCTGTTAAAAAAAGTTATGTTAGGATAGCAGATAGAGTATCTCTGCAGGAAGGCAATCTGGATGCCATCCAAGGATGAGAAGCTATCATTAATGGAAAAATTTTATACCTTAGAATTATATGTGCAGAATGAGGACAAGAGGTTATTTGAGTTGATGAAATCATTAGAAAGAGTCACAGGTCAGATAATTCAGACTTTACAAAAGACAGTAGTAAAAAGACATGAAATGATTGAGGAAATTCTCGGAATTAATAACCAGAGAAGTTAAAAGGTTAGGACTTATCATTGCCAGTACATGTCAGAGTCAGAGATGACTTACTAAGGGTTTTTAGATACTTACCCCATAATCACCTCTGACAAACCATCAAGTACTAAATACCCCAAAAGATTCAAAGAATGTAAATGGAAACCTATATTTATGAACAATCTAAAAGAAATTAAGCAAGCAGTAATATCTTATGGCTTGAATTCAACATTTGTTAGAGATGGTGGAAATAAGAAAGAAGGATACCCCGCACAACTGGCTTCAGTTAGTTTCAGTGGTCCTAGAAAATGGGCCAAAACTACTGTGGCAATGCTACTAGCAAGAAGAGGCAAAGAATTTTCACAACACAGAAGAACAAAAGGATTTCAGACAGCCCAAGATAAAATTTTTAGCAAGTGAACTTATGCTGATCCACAGGTACAAGCTCTTTATGTTGAACACATCTTGTCCCTATAATACACACCCTTAAATGCTTAGGATAGGATTTAAGACTAGGAAAAAAATTGAATCATACTAGGCTTAATCAAGGCCAAAGAGAACACTTTAGTGACTTTTTACAAAGATTAACTAAGACTATACAAATAGGAGTAACAGACCCAGAAGCTTGACTTCAACTTATTGAATCTCTGGCTTTTGAAAATGCCAGTGTAGAGTGCAAAAAGGTACTTGGGTCTTTAAAGGTTAAATTAGCACCAATGGATGAATGAATCCTGCCAGAATGATCATTGAGACATTTGACTATAATACTGGGACTTACACAGTATAACAAATTTTCAAAGGTATGAGGAGAAATCAAAATGCCAAATGCTTTAATTGTGGTAGAATAGGACATCTGAGAAGGGATTGCAGACAATGAATTCCTGGAAATAATGTATCTTCTGGGATGACAAAAATACAAGTTCTCTGGTGTAGGAGGTCCTTCTGCATTTATGTTGCTTTCATTGGTTAACTAAAGAAGCTGCCTTGGCCTTTTGATAGGGCAGGACTTAGATAGGCAGGAAAGAGAACAGAATGCTGGGAAGAAGACAGAGAGAGCTGCCACCATGAAGCTGCAAGGTCAGACAAGCGGAATTTTTCTCAGTAAGCCACGACCTCATGGTGACACGCAGATTATTAAAAATGGGTTGACTCAAGAGTGAGAGTTGGCCAAAAAGAGGCTAGATATAATAGGCTAGGCAGTGTTTTAAATGAATACAGTTTCTGTGTAATTATTTTGGGGGTTAAGCTAGCCGGGCACTGGGAACACGGCCTGCACCTCTTACTACAGGTCTCAAAACTGCTGGATTATGCAGAAGATGTGTCAAAGGCTGACAATGGACCAATGAATATTGATCAACAAAAGACAGACAAAGCAACCCAATACCTTTGGGAAACTCCTTGAGGGGCCTCTTGTAGGCCGCCAGGTTAAATGTGAGTCCAGCCATTCCCAGTCATGGAAGAGGTCATATCTCACCAGGGAAAATTTAAAATCCAGTGCCTGCTGTAAAAGAAAAAAAGTTCTGGGTGATGGAATAAACATGAACGTAGAATCAAAAATTCCAATAGAAAATAGGAAATGGTCTTTTGGTTTTCCTAGCTGCCAGCAGGAAACTCCATGGAGACAAATACTTGGGGGCCCCTAGAGGTCCCTTTGGCATTCCTAGCTGCCAGCATGGAACTGGCTTGCTAGCCGGCAATTCACCCCACCCCCAAATAGCCATTCCCTGTGAGCTCCACGGAGATCAATACTTTGTGGACATTATAGGAAGAGATGGGAAGGGGCCAATGCAACAATTCCTCCAACATCCTAAAAAACAACATGGTAACACCAGAACCTAGTGGACACACAACAAGAAGACTTGATCATCCTGAAACAGAAGATATAAAAGAAAACGACTTTAAATGTAACATTATGAGAATGATGGAGACCTTTAAAGAGGAAGTGGAAAACTCCTTTAAAGAAATGGAGGGGAAGATAAACAGAAAGCTGGAAAAAATTAATAAATCCCTCAACGAAACCTAAGAAAACTGAGAAAAGGCAATCAAACAAGTAAAGGAAACAGTTCAAGACATGAAGATTGAAATAGAGGTAATAAAAAAAAACACAAATTGAGGAATGGCTGGATATAGAAAATCTGGGTCAACAAACAGGAACTACAGAGACAACTATAACCAACAGAATACAAGAGATAGAAGAAAGAATCTCAGATGCTGAAGATACTATAGAGGAAATAAACTCATTGATCAAAGAAAACAGCATCCAACAAATGCTTAACACAAAACATCCAGGAAATCTGGGACACCATGAAAAGACCAAACCTAAGAATAATAGGGGTAGAAGAAGGAGAAGAAATAAAGCTCAAAGGCCCAGAAAATATATTCAACAAAATTATAGAAGAAAACTTTCCCAACCAAAAGAAGGATATTCCTATGAAGGTACAAGAAGCATACACAACACTGGATAGACTGGATAAAAAAAAAAAAAAACCCTCGCCATATAATAATCAAAACACAAAACATAAAGAAAAAAGAAAGAATATTAAGAGCTGCAAAGGAAATAGGTTAAGTAACATATAAAGGTAAACCTACCAGAATTACACCTGACTTCTCAATGGAAACCATGAAAGACAGAAGGTCTTGGATAGATGTGCTGTAGACACTAAGAGACCATGGATGCAAGCCCAGTCTAGTATACCCAGCAAAGCTTTCATTGACCATCGATGGAGCAAACAAGATAGTCCAGGTAAAAACCAGATTTAAACAATACACAGCCACAAACCCAGCCTTACAGAAAGTACTAGAAGGAAAACCACAAGCCAAGGAAGCCAATAACACCCATAATAACACAGACATCTGACAACGCTCCACCAGCACAACTCAAAGAAGGGAAACACACAAAGAATGCCACCAAAAAAAATAACCAGATTTAAAACCCGCTGGTCATTAATATCACTTAATATCAATGGACTCAGTTCACCGATAAAAAGGCACCGGTTAAGAGAATGGTTATAAAAACAGGATCCAACATTCTGCTGTTTACAAGAAACACACCTCAACCTCAAAGATAGACACTACTTCAGAGTAAAGGGTTGGGAAAAGGTTTTCCAATCAAAAGAACCTATGAAACAAGCAGGTGTGGCCATACTAATATCTAACGAAATTGATTTCAAACTAAAATCAATCAGAAGAGATGGAGGAGGACACTTTACACTCATAAAAACAATTCAACAGGTTGAAGTCTCAATCCCAGATATCTACACCCCTAATATAAAAGCACCACATATGTAAAAGAAACATTACTAAAACTCAAAGCACACATCAAACCCCACACACTAATAGTAGAAGATTTCAACACTCCTCTCTGACCAAAGGACAAGTCAACCAGACAGAAACTTAACAGAGAAATAAGAGAACTAACAGATGTAATGAATCAAATGGACATAACAGACATCTATAGAACATTCCATCTAAACAGAAAAGAATATACCTTCATCTCAGCACCTCATGGAAACTTCTCAAAAATTGATCACATACTCAGTAACAAAGCAAACATCCACAGATACAAAAAAAATGTTGTAACCACCTGTGTACTATAGTGTGTACTACTACTAGTGTGTAGTAACCACTGTTGTTAGAATTCAACAATTCTACCCCCAGAAAGCCTACAAATTCATGGAAACTGAACAGTTAGCTACTGAACCACCCATAGGTCAAGGAAGAAATAAAGACAGAAATTAAAGTCTTCCTTGAATTCAATGAAAATAAAGACACAACATACCCAAACCTATGGGACACTATGAAAGCAGTGCTAAGAGGAGAGTTCACAGCA
Source organism: Ondatra zibethicus (assembly GCA_004026605.1). Taxonomy (NCBI): domain Eukaryota; kingdom Metazoa; phylum Chordata; class Mammalia; order Rodentia; family Cricetidae; genus Ondatra; species Ondatra zibethicus. The sequence goes on along the minus strand of PVIU01034611.1, from coordinate 3,390 downwards.
CTAAGTGCCCACATAAAGAAAACAGAGAAAGCTTGCATTAGAGACTTAAGAGCACACCTGAAAGCTCTAGGAAAAAAAAAAGCAGACACACCCAGGAGGAGTAGAAGACTGGAAATAATCAAACTGAGGGCTGAAATCAACAAAATAGAAACACAGAAAACAATCCAAAGAATTAATGAAACAAAGAGCTGGTTCTTTGAAAAAATCAACAAGATTGACAAACCCCTATCCAAAGTAATCAGATGGCAGAGAGAGAACAACCAAATTAATAAGATTAGAAATGAAAAGGGGGACATAACCACAGACACTAAGGAAATTCAGAAAATCATTAAGTCTTACTACAAATGCCTGTACACCACAAAATTGGAAAATGTAAAAGAAATGGACAGTTTTTTAGATAAGTACCATATACCAAAATTAAATGAAGACCAGGTGAACAATTTAAATAGACCTATAAGTTGTGAGGAAATAGAAGCTGTCATCAAAACCCTCCCAACCAAAAAAAGTCCAGAACCAGTTGGTTTTAGTGAAGACTTCTACCAGAACTTCCAAGAGCTAATATCTATATTCCTTAATGTGTTTCTCATAATAGAAACAGAAGAGTCATTGCCAAACACTTTTTATGAAGCTACAGTTACCGTGATACAGAAACCACACAAAGACTCAACCAAGAAAGAGAATTACAGACCAATCTCACTCATGAACATCGATGCAAAAATTCTCAATAAAATACTGGCAAAACGAATCCAAGATCATATCAAAAAAAATCATCCATTATGATCAAATAGGGTTCATCCCAGAGATGGATCAACATATGAAAATCCATCAATGTAATCCATCATATAAATAAACTGAAAGAAAAAACCATAGGATCATTTCAATAGATGCTGAAAAAGCATTTGACAAAATTCAACACCTTTTATGAAAAAGGTCTTGGAGAGATTAGGGATACAAGGTTCATACCTAAATATAATAAAAGCAATATACAGCAAGCCGACAGCAAACATCAAATTAAATGGAGAGAAACTTAAAGCGATTCCACTAAAATCAGGAACAAGACAAGGCTGTCCACTTTCTCCATACCTCTTCAATATAGTGCTTGAAGTTCTAGCAATAGCAATAAGACAACATAAAGAGATCAAGGGGATTTGAATTGGAAAGGAAGAAGTCAAACTTTTGTTATTTGCAGATGATATGATACTATACATAAGTGACCCCAAAAACTCTACCAAAGAATTCCTACAGTTGATAAACACCTTCAGTAATGTGACAGGATACAAGAGCAACTCAAAAAAATCAGTAGCCCTCCTATACACAAAGAATAAAGAACCAGAGAGGGAAATCAGAGAAACATCACCTTTCACAATAGCCACAAATAGCATAAAGTATCTTGGGGTAACACTAACCAAGGAAGTGAAAGATCTATTTGACAAGAACTTTAAGGCTTTGAAGAAAGAAATTGAAGTAGATACCAGAAAATGGAAGGATCTCCAATGCTCTTGGATTGGTAGGATCAATATAGTAAAAATGGCAATCTTACCAAAGGCAATCTATAGATTCAATGCAATCCCCATCAACATCCCAAAAATTCTTCACAACCTTGAGAGAACAATAATCAATTTTATATAGAAAAACAAAAAACTCAGGATTGCCAAAACAATCCTATGCAATAAAAGTACTTCCGGAGGCATTACCATCCTTGACTTCAAACTCTATTACAGAGCTACAGTAATGAAAACAGCTTGGTATTAGCATAAAAACAGAGACATTGACCAATGAAATTGAATCAAAGACCTGGATATTAACCCACAAACCTATGAACCCTGATTTTCGACAAAGGAGCTAAAATTACACAATGGAAGAAAGAAAGCATCTTCATCAAATGGTGCTGGCATAACTGGATGTCAACATGTAGAAGAATGAAAATAGATCCATATTTATCACCATGCACAAAACTCAAGTCCAAATGGATTAAAGACCTCAATATAAATCTGACCACACTGAACCTGATAGAAGAGAAAGTGGGAAGTAGTCTGCAATACATGGGCACAGGAGACCACTTCCTATGTATAACCCCAGGAGCACAGACAATGAAAGCAACAATGAATAAATGGAACCTCCTGAAACTGAGAAGCTTCTGTAAAGCAAAGGACACTGTCATTAAGACAAAAAAGGCAACCTACTGAATGGGAGAAGATCTTCACCAACCCCACATCAGACAAAGGCCTGATCTCCAAAATATATAAAGAACTCAAGAAACTAGACATTAAAATTCTGAATGACCCAATTAAAAATGGGGTACCTTACTGAACAGAGAATTCACAGAAGTTCAAATGGCCAAAAGATACTTAAGGTCATGTTCAACTTCCTTAGCAATCAGGGAAATGCAAATCAAAACAACTTTGAGATACCATCTTACACCTGTCAGAATGGCTAAAATCAAAAATGCCAATGATAGCCTATGCTGGAGAGGATGTGGAGTAAGGGGAACTCTCATCCATTGCTGGTGGGAATGCAAACTTGTGCAACCACTTTGGAAATCAGTGTGGCGGTTTCTCAGGAAATTGTGAATCAACCTACCTCAGGATCCAGCAATACCACTCTTGGGAATATACCCAAGAGATGCCCAATCATACTACAAAAGCATTTGTTCATCTATATTCATAACAGCATTATTTGTAATAGCCAGAACCTGAAAACAACCTAGGTGCCCCTCAATGGAAGAATGGATAAAGAAAGTGTGGCACATATACACATTAGAGTTCAAGAATAAAAAAATATTGAATTTTTATTCAAATGGATGGAAATAGAAAACACTATCCTGTGTGAGATAACCCAGACCCAAAAAGATGAGTATGGTATGTCCTCACTCATTAGTGGATTCTAGCCATAAACAAAGGGCATCAAGCCTATAGTTCATGATCCTAGAGAAACTAAGTAATAAGGTGAACCCAAAGAAAAACCTATATAGATCCTCCTGGAAATTGGAAGCAGACAAGATCGCCAGGCAAAAGTTGGGGGCATGGAGATGGGAGGGGTGGGGGGAAGGGAAAAGGGAGAGAGAGAAGGGAGAATGGGAGGGTTTGTTGAGAGCTTGGGGGAGTGGGATGGTTGAGATGGAAGAAGGGCAGATGTGGGAGCAGGGAAGAAGATATCTTAATTAAGGGAGCCATTTTAGGGTTGGCAAGAGTGGTGGCTCTAGAGGGGTTCTCAGGTGTCCATGGGGATATCCCCAGCTAGGACCCTGGGCAGTGGAGTTGAGGGTGCCTGAACTGGCCTTGTCCCATAGTCACACTGATGACTATCTTGAATATCACCATAGAACTTTCACCCGGCGACGGATGGAGATAGAGATAGAGACCCACCTTGGAGCACTGGTTTGAGCTCCCA
>PVIU01034610.1:0-11158 GCA_004026605.1 Ondatra zibethicus | reverse complement strand
CTTATGAGACACTGACTTTTATGTTGAAATAACTTTTCGGTTTTTAATTATGTAGCTATGTGTGAGGGTTTGTGCATGTCATATAGTGCACTCAGAGGCCAGGAGAGGATGCTGGGTAGCCTGCAGTTGGACTTCCACTTGTAATCTATCTGGTATGGGTGCTAGAAATCAAGCATGAGTCCTCCACCAGAGCAGTGAGCACTTTTAAGTACTTAGCCTTTTTTTCCAGCCAACACTTTTGCATTTGTCAAACCAGGATAATCTCCATAGGTTTGTTTGCTTTCTGATGTTCTTGTTCAGCATAATTAAAAGGCTGCCTCATTCTGTGCTACCTCTTCAATATGTTCAACTCTTCTTTTTCTTTCCCCTAAACTTCCCTGAAGAACTGCTTATGGCTTTTCCTTTAAAGGCTGATTCTCTCCCATCTGTCAGGATTTCAGCCAATCATGTGAAGCAGGTTGCTCTTTAAGGAGAGTGCTCACTCCGTAATGGCTCAGTCCCAGAATGCGGAGTCTTTGCAAACTTCAGGGCAAGAAGTTTTGAAAACATATAAACTATGAATGCACACAGCTTTGGCAGTTGTTATTCCCAGGGGCTGCCGAGGCCTTTGAAGTTGCTTTTCAAGATTATTGACATCTGAAGCTGCTGGACATCAGCCAAAAGGACCTCCCCCAGGACACAGTCAAAGAGAGCAACAGCCACAGGGTGGCTACACCAGACTTTGGGGGCCCTAGCAGAGGCCAGCAAATTAGGACAGACTTACATCCCTTTCATGGCCTATGGCTGAGGTTAATTTTTTAAACAAAAGTGTTTTTTTCAAAATATTTTTCTGAGTATGGTAAAATTCCACAATTTATCTGATGGAGTACAAGGAGTCACAGAGAACGTTTCTTCCTGTCAGGGCTAGTGGGGTGCTGTCAGCATATAAAGGTACAATATTCCTGGTTTACATATCACATTTTCTTGCAGTGCTGGAACCCCAGAGTCCACATCTGTGCTCAGAATCAGTCTGTCCTGGATTAGAGGCATGGGTCCGGCATGAATGTAAAAGGGCCCTGCTTCTCTGCTTTCTGGTATTGTTCATGATAGTCTGTCTAATATTCTCATTTATTCTAGTTCACAAGAGTACCACTGGTTTTCTCCACATTCATAGAGGCTCACATCAGCCAGCCCCAGCCCTCAGACCCACACTCTGCTTGTCTGCCAAGAGCTCACCTTGCCACCATGAATGTCTATTCAGAGGACCACTCTCTTGAGTTTCCCAAATCTATTAATCCCACAGCTGTGTTGCTTCCTCTAGCTCACATAAATAGGTGTGCACCATCTCCAACCAACAGGAGAGGCTATTCCCGCTGAGTTAGGGGTGAGAAAGATTAAGCCAAGACATGAGGCAGAAGATGCGCTATAGTGGAGTGGAAGCTACTCAGACCATTCGTGGTCCAGAGCCAACAGTCAGGACTGATGTGGGAAATAATTGAAACAGAAGTCCCTTTGTGTTGTCTGAGAATCACCCTCTTCAACAAAATAGCTATAGGACCACGAGAGTGGAGTTATAATGTCTGTTTGTTTTCCTATTGCATATACAGAGATAAACGATTCTTCAGAAAACCTAAGAAAGTTGGGCATTATAAAAACTTTTCCAGGGAAACGCAGTTCCTTGTCCTCTGGAGAATATGGCCCAAGTTAAGGATGAGTTCCACACCTGCCACATAGAAACACAAACGTTTTCACTGAACTTGGCTTCACAGATGACATGATGGGGAGAGACCCTGGTGTCCTCCCATCTCATTTCCTAAAGCTCAGGTTGCAGAAATGTGACAACGTGCCGAGGATCTTCTGTGGGTCCTGGGGATGCAAACTCAGATCTTCTGCGCTTGAGGCCCAGGTCACCCAGTACATTTGCTGTCTGTATTTCTTTCTTTGTTTGCTTGGCTTTTCCGAAGATTTGAGGTTGTGAGTTCTTTGACTTACCATTCAGGGAGTAAACTCAGTATTCTTACTGTTTTAACCCAATAGAAGTAAACCACTAACCTAAGACCTCCCAGGCCGTTCACTCCTAAATTCAATCATGGACCATCATTTTACAATGCTTGTGTTTGAGAGAAATACTTTTAGGGATTAGACTATCACAGACATTCATTTTTTTGTTACTTTTTAAAAAATGATTTAAAATTTGAATAACAGGGTTGTTTTTTTTTTCGTTTATTCTACACACTAACCAGTTTCCCCTCCCTCCCTCCATCCCTTCCCCTTTCCCATCTACCCCCCTTCCTATCTACCCCTCCTCCATCTCCACACAGAAAGGAGTAGCCCGCTGATGGGCTTGCACAAACAATGGCACATCAAGATGAGGACTGAGCTTCTCCTCTTGCACTGAGGGGGCTGAGGTAATCCAGCATGGGGAACTAGTTACCAAAAATCAGCTAAGTGCCAGGGATAGGCCCTGCTCTCACTGTTAGAAGCCTTACTCAGACACCAAGCTACTGGATTGTCACACACAAGCAGAGGGCCTAGGTCGGTTCCATGCAGGCTCCCTAACTGTTGGACCAGTGTCCATGAGATCTTGTGAACTCAGCTCTGCTGTCTCTGTGGGTTGCCCCATCATGACTCCCCTGGCTTGTACAAAACCTCCTCCCTTTCTTCCTCAAGACTCTGGGAGTTTAGCGAATTAATTTAATGTGCATTGTTTTCTTCCTTGTGTCTCTGAGTAAGCAATACATTCATTCATCATTGATTCCTCTCTAGGACGTAGGAATAAAAAAGCAGAAAAAAATGTAATAGAGATAATTGGCCCCAAAGGCCTCAAATCTGTGATCTGAGAGGTCCATTAGCTGTGAGTGGATAAACAGGATAATGCAGAAAACAACATCAAGAATTTCAAGATTTTAATTTGTTGGCTTTGAAAATTGAAGAAGGGCTGAGCCCCAGATTCAGACTTCTTTTATTTTATTTTTGCAAAGGTGTTAGCTATTATCTATCAAATGATGAGTTGATATTTGCACAGGTCTGAAGTCTTTATCTCTGTGTGGTGGGCAAGAGGTTGTCAGTTTCCACATGTATGGATTTGATTAGCTGTATGCATTACCAAAATGAAGGATAAATAACATCTACTGAAATTTAAGTAAGGGATTTATTTCATTAACATTCCAGAGGGAGGGAAGGAGGGAGGAGAGAGAGAGGAAATGTGTTATCCATGCACAGAGAGGTGCAAACAATGTCCTCCCCATATATCCCAAAGCAAAGCATGTCTTCTAATGTCTTTATTGCTCTCCTTCATATTCCCATGACGGGGTCTCTCACTGAAGCAGTTTTCCCACTCTGTGAGACTGGTTAGTCAACAAGCTTTTAGGATCTTCGTGTCTACTCCCAAATTCTGGGGTTACAAGCACATGCAGCCATGTCTGGTTTTATATGAATGCAGAATATGTAAACTCAGGTCATAATGCTTGCTGAGCAAACACTCTTACCCAGCCCCACCCTCACTTTGTTAGAGTGCATGTTTCTCCTGCCTTCCTGCTGATTTGTTCCTAAGCAGTTTGTACATAATGGACACATTATGTGGATAAAATGAAAGATTGTATTACATAACAAAAAAATAAATTTGGTATCACTTAATTTTTGTTTCATGAATAGAAACTGCCAGATGTTGCTGTATGTGTTTTGATCAGCTGATTATCAATTGTCTTGAGTTTGTGTGAGAAGACAGTTATGATCAGTATGAAATCTAGTTGTCTAAGTTAAAAACATCATGCTGTGTGTGAACTTATGGAGGGGGTAGTAATGGCTATTGGGGAGTGATCAGGAGGAAAGTGTTATGCAAACACACACACACTTCTTGTGAAAGAATAATTTTAAAAATAAAACTTAGTGACTTTTTGCCACGTTCTATTCTTGAAATAGATATAATACTAAAATCTCCTCACATTCATGTATTTTAAAAACAAATTAAAAATACAACTGATGGAGGTAGATTTTCTTCATTACCTTGAAAACATAATTGTAAAATCTTATAAAGAATTTCTAGGTAATAAGAAAAATAACTGAGCATTTAGCAAATTAATTATAAGAGAATTACTTTACATGAAATAAAAGAAAACATTCTAGTCATTATTTCGAGTACTTATTTCACTTTTCTTTCACATTTAATGGATCAAATGACTTTTTTCATGTTTTAATCAAAATCTGCAATATAGTTAAATTTTAAGGGTATTTATGTTTGGGAATGAGATTTTCTTTATTAATCTAACAAAAAAGATTTTTAAAATATATTTTCAAATGAGTTAAAATTAGATCACATTACTCCCTTTTGCCCCTCCCGACTCTCCTCCAGGGAACCTGACCATGCTCCGCTTGTTCTCAGGTTGATACAGGTAACTAATGATGGGAGAATGGGAGGTAGGCTGTTCCTGGGATGAACCTCCTTACTGGTTGTCTAATGCAAAGTCATCAGCCTAGAAACTACATATACACTAACAACAAAAGAGGGCATGACAGTATTTATGTGGATTTGTGCACACATAGACACATATACATGTAACAAATACGATTTAAAAGCTGAGGCTATCAGTTCCGCAGTTATTTCATTTCTCTCTCTCATGCTCTCTCTCTCTTTCTCTCTCTCTCTCTCTCTCTCTCTCTCTCTCTCTCACACACACACACACACACACACACACACACACACCAATAATAAATATGTAAGAAACTAAAATAGTTTTAACATGACCTGCTACAGAAGCACTTGTGTGGAAACATAGGGACTTTTTGTGGTTGCTTTTTATTTTTTACCTTTTGTTATCTGAGACAGAATTTCTAGGATGAGGAAGGATTCAAACTCACCTGTAGCAAGGGCAGACCACTTCCCACATGCTAGGATTGCAGGCATGGTTCACCATCAGGACCACTTTTACAAGGTGCTAGAGATTAAACTTGAGACTTTCTGCTTGCTAGACAAGCACTCTGTGGCTCGCTCTGCAGCCCCAGCTGAAATATAAATATGTTCAGGACTGCTTCCTCTCATAATTCGTAGGAGGTGCCTTGAAATCTCAACAGTAGTCCCCCCCATATTATTAGCATTTTAGTTTTTAGGACACCAGCCTTTTTGTGTTATATACACTGATCCTGATCCTCAATTTAACTCTTTAAAATAAGCAAGAGGATTTCAAATTGTATATAAAGAATTAAGAGAGAAGGGAGGAATGTCCCATTCGCATCTAGTACAAGGATTTGTTTTTCCATCAGTCGTGAAAATAATACGACTTTCCTCCTGTGACATTTTTGCTCATTGCAAACAAATGTGGAGAAAATTCCACATGAACTACCATGGGTCAAAAAATAGTACAGAAATAGAATTAGCCAAGCACAACAGTGGGAACCAGGAGCAGAGATGTTAGGTTCCCAAGAAGAGGCACTGCTACCTCTAACATTCCCTCCATCCCTGAAAACAACACCCTGTGGTTTGGAGGAGCCCCTATCCAAACTCTATAGTAGTAGTAGCTTTGAGTGGGTCCATTCCTATGTGATTCTATATGGACATGGAGCATGACAATCACATTCTGCCCTAACTACCTTCAAAATAAGTAGGCAGGTCTATGCGAGGTTCTGGTAAAAATAAATGCTGGTCTGAGATTCACAGATGCTGTTTTCTGGATCTAGACTGTAAATTAGGCTAAATACTGGGCTCATTGCCAAGCCTGTCTCCAATTAGAACTAAGGGAAGCCAAGCAGGAAACACAGTGACCTCATGTGATACCCATCTCTGACTGTCATTAAAACCCCCATCCACCAATGAATGGCTCACTTATGAGAACCTCTAAGAATCCTTACCTTTCTGTATTGGTCACTTGGGATGTTTCCTCTGCGAACAACAGTTCACCTAAGTCTACGATTGGCTGACTTCTCTATTTATAACTCAGAAATGAGTGCCATTGGAGGGAGAATGAGTCTCTAGTCAACAGAATTCTCACAGAGTCCATCAAATCCATCACATGACTTCGTTTAATCACCGCTATGCACTCCCTTCTCACTTGGTAAAGATATTGAAGTCAGAGATTTAGATGAAAATTCCCCTCGGAAGGAAGTCACCTCAGAATAACCTTAGCATGTCTTTCCCTGTCAGATATATCCCAGGACTATGGAAGTTTTCTCATGATTAGCAGACCATAAAGAACGTATATCTTCTCTATTTCCAGGGTGCCTATCCATCCTGGCTTGCTCAGGAAAGCCATAATGGATAGCATAACCTTCTCTTACCTCATTATCAGTTCAACCTTCTTGGATATCGAAATGATTCCTCATTGCATAAGCTATATGTGTCAACTGGATCTAGTGTTTCTACTGAAGTCCCGCTCATCATACTAATGTGTAACTCTGTATTTACTCAATTCCTTGTATCCCAATACATACAATGCCTTCCTAGCCTTTGACAAAGAATCTATCTGAATAATTGGTTTTCTAAGACAACATCTCTGACATTTTTTAGGGGACTGCATGGGACTGTAGACCAGGAAGGGATACACTTGTCTAATTCAATATGAAACAAGTGATCTATTTCCTTTTTATTCTGAGACCATTGGTCTGCCATACTTCTAGATTTCATAGTCTCATTTTTGTTCCTGCTGCATTGATTACCATTTCGCTGTTGTATGGTAATAATAAAGGCACTACCGTTATGTATTCAAGGAGACAACAAACAAGTTCCCCATGTGCAGAGACACCAGAGTGATATCTCTTTCCCCCCAGACCTAATGCCATAATGATGACAGACTTTTTTTCATATTTTCTTCTTTATTCTCCAGTGTCAATCTGTCCATCTTAAATCATTTCTGATTTATAGAATATATTAAGGCTCAATATATGTAAATAATAAAGTATTGAGTAAATCATCCCTGATGTCACCTATCTATATATCTACTTGCTGACCTTATTAATATACACACACTATATATGCATATATACATACACATATATTATATATTACATATATAATATATAACTAGCCATCACACACATATTATATATATATGTGCGTGAAGGCCAGTTACATGTCAACCTGACATAAACCAGATTCATTTTGGAGGAGCAACTCTCCATTAAAAATGTGCCTCCATAAAATTTGCCTATAGGCAAGGACATTTTCTAAATTAGAGATTAATGTGGAGACATCCAGACCATCCTGGGTCGTGACAACCTTGGGTTGATTGTCCTGGGGAGTGTAAGAGGGCTTGTAACCTGAGCAAGTCAACATGGGAGGCAACACTCCAATGCCTCTACTCCTGTTTCTGCTTCCAAGTGGCTGCCCTGAGTTCCTGTGATGTCTTCCTGCCACACCAACTCCTTGTCGTCTGTGTGACATGGCATACATCTTATGCTGGATGGGAGCTACGTGTCCTATGGGACTAGGCTTCCTGGAGGTCAATGACAGACGGCCCAGTATTGGCCACCATTGAGGCATAGATGGGTTTCTCAATTAGCTGGCTATGCGGGATATGGGCTTTGCACAATCTCTTTTATAATAATGATATTCTTCATATCTACAAGACAAGGATTATCTCTTCAGGAACAGCTCTTGGATAGGGAAGCACAGTATGGGAATGTATAAGACTACAGCAGAACCCTTGTCCTACATGGGGTGTATGATGAGCAAGGGAATTAATGGGTTAATGTTGATGGACAAAGAGTGTTATATTATACTTTGAATTTTATGAATAGGCTTGCTAGATCCCGACCCCCATGGTGTCTGGTGCATAAGAAGGTACTAAAAAGTATATTTAGGCAGGTGCAGAGAGTCACTAGATGAGATAAAGAAAGGGTTAGAAAGAGGAGCTTGGGGAGGGCCATGGTAGCAATGAAACAGAAACTTTCTATTCCTAGATAAGATGAAACCACTTGTCTGAGGTTTACGTACCCAGGGACAAGAGTTCCTCTTCTAAGGATGTTTTATGTCTAACACCTGTTCCTGATAATATGCTCTTCTTAGAAATTGCTGATGTGACTAAAAGAAGCTTTCATACTGTGCCAACTTATGATACATGACCTTCTGATTTGTTCTTTGTTTGAATACTTTATAATGAAAACATGAATTCAGTAAAATCGCAGCAGATTCAAACCACTCTCTTGTGTGTTGTGTCTGTCTGTCATTCGCCGACCTCATGCCTTCCTGAGTACCAAGACCCTGCTTCTCCCACGGTCTGAGAGGCTCCACTGAGCCGGACCGTGGCATCTTCCCTCAGTGATTTAATAATAAACTGTAAGGGGAAATAAATCCTTTCCTCCCTACTACTCTTGGGCATGGGAATGTACCACAGCAACAGAAAACCTAACTAAGATGACATATTTTACATTTCGTCATCATGTGGTCACTATCCCTTCAGTGAAGTTATTTGTTTCTCCCATTGGGCTTTACCTTTTCAGGTAAAATTTATAATTACTTTATCAAGTAGAAAAGAAATGCCAGCTGGTATATATCAAATGTTCACAGCAGAAAACTGGAAAGCACCCAAAGCTCTGCCAATAGGTGCCATGGTCACGTGATACAAAACTCTACAACAGTGAGGAGACAGTTATGCAACTCAAAACCATACTGAATTCCAAACACGTTGAGTTACAGAGTTCCGGTATGGATTTTCACATTTTAACTGATTTGTAGTTTATGGTTCAGGTAAAAAAAAATATGAAGTACTAAGTCTTTTATTAATTCTAAGATTCAAATTATCTTAGAATTTTCTGGTTGATGGTTGCCAAGAACTAGTATTGTTCTCTTTCTTTCCTTTCCTTAATTTGGTTAAGTGCCAGAGAAGTTAGAGGAGTAGGGTTTAATGTGAGCAAAATACATTGTATGAAATTTTAAAATAATTATTAGAATACTACATTTTAAAAGAAATATAACTAAAAGATGTGCTTTATGAAATATGGAAAGAAGGCTTCCCCTGTCTTTCTTTGTAATTTGACTTTGAAAATCTTGCCTAGTCGACCCACTATCCCTTTGTGTCTCTGACCTAGGCTAACTTTCACCTGTGGTCAATGGCAGAAGCAGTTGCTTTTGTTCTGAATACAGTGAGTGATTTTCTTTTTTGTCCTAGCATTTTGCTTAGCTGGCATATGGTCTTGGTTTAGGAGCAGCCATTTCATCCAAAGCCATTCAGCCCAGCTAGCTTTGTTGGAGCGTGTGTGTGCCATGAGCAGAGAAGGGCATATCAAACCTCTGAGATGTATGCCCTCTGCCTGGCACACAGGAGGAGCTGGGAATACTCGAGTAGACGAGAAAGTCTCATTCTCTTACTTAATTATCCAATTGTACATTGGACAAAATCCAGATCCCACAGTGTGGCACACAGAGCTCATGTGATCAGTTCTTCTGTAACCTTCACCTTGATGCGCACAAAACTCAGCCATGTACTTTTGCCCTCTTTTCGCACTCTGGACCCCTATGCTCTTCATTCTGACCTTTTTGTGTGTTTATGGTTTTATCAGGATGCTGTCCTCCTAATACCAGAAAATCTGTGGCAATTTCACAGGCTCAATTTCCCAGGCTACAACTGGCCACTCTCACATTATCTTCTTCAGATATATTATTAACACTTATTAACTGAAACAATCTTGATTTCATTTTTTTAAGTTTTTTTCCCACATTTAATTTTTTATTATTGCGTTATACATAGTACCATTCAAAATTTCCACCTCCTCCGCTCCTCCCATTTCCCTCCCGCTTCCCCACTCCCCCTCCCCTTTATTCTTTGTGTCCCATATGAGGATTTGAATTCATCAAAAAACTATTTTGTGTGTGTTATGTTCACTGTGTGACAAACTAAATGTAAATCTTTACCTTAGAATGGTGTGAGAAAGATATATAAATAGTGAACAGCTCCATCTCACTAGCTAATAGATGATTAAAAAAATACACCCAGTTCTGGGACTGAGGAGATGACCTAGGGCTTACATGTTTGCCAGGCAATTATCAGGTGAAGAGATGCTCAGTGATTAAAGTGCCTGGGAAGCTAGTGTCGAATGCCGGTAAGCCACATCCTCGTGGTGAATACAGATTATTAGAAATGGGCTGAATCAAGATGTAAGAGTTGGCCAAGAAGAGGCTAAAACTAATGGCCAGGCAGAGCTTAAATAGATACAGTTTCTGTGTAATTATTTCAGGTATAAGCTAGCTGGAACCAAAAGCAGGTCAGCGGCTGGGATCTGGGCAGTGGGACACTGTCTCCTCATGCAACAAAAACCCACTTACAGAAAGCTTGTAAAAGAAGCTCTGTTCAGTGAGAGACACAGCTTCAATACAAAAGAAGAAGAACTATCAAGGCTGACTCCAAATACCAATGTCATTTTCCCACACAGGTGAGAAATAAGCATGTATACATACAAGACACACACATATAAGAATGGAAGAATAAAAACACTCAATGTCATATGTGTTCCCTGTATTAATTCACCTTGTATATGGTGGCATCTGAAATTTTCCCTGCATTGTGAGTTTTTAGGTTCCTGACTGTTACACCTTTATTATCCTTGCATTAAGAAATAAAGCAAAACCCCTTTCAGAGCAAGGTACAATTGGAGAACGTGAGGGTATCACATGATTTGATCTGATTAGAAGCTAAGGTCCTCCTAACACTGAGGGGCTAGACACAGCACAGAACACCCCGGAGCTGCTACTCAAAGTGAAGACTAAGGGGTGAGAACACAAACACCCTTTGTGGCTTTCAGAAAACTAAGCTAGAATTCTACATCTAAGTCCCAGGTTATATTGGAGTTCACTCAGAGCCAGGAACTACAAACGGGGATTTTCAAATCTTTACTAAACAAAAATGAGTAAGATATGGACTTGGACAGAGAACATCTAATATTTTAGAATCTTCTAATCTCCTATGAATTCCAATCAATACATAACATGTGAATAAAGTTTCTAACATATGATATGGATCACATAAATAAGAGCATTTTCAGAGGACACAGGAGTGAAATAAAAAGCATAGAGATTTCTTTAATCCTAGAATGAATTTTTCAGAAAGACACCAACAGGATAATTGGACAGAACAGGATGCAGTAATAATATTAGTATTCAAATAGAGAGAAAATAAAGAGCTCTTGATGGTAGAATAACAACACCTAGAGCCACCAGCAATCATGTTTGACAATAAAATAAACCCAAAAGCTA
>PVIU01034609.1:0-11163 GCA_004026605.1 Ondatra zibethicus | reverse complement strand
ATACAAGGGCACCTTCATATGTCAAAGAAACACTTCGAAAGCTTAAATCATATATTAAACCCCACACACTGATAGTGGGAGACTTCAACACTCCCCTCTCACCACTGGACAGGTCAATCAGACAAAAAATGAACAGAGAAATAAGAGAACTAACAGATGTTATGACTCAAATGGACTTAACAGACATCTATAGAATATTTCATCCAAACAGAAAAGAATATACCTTCTTCTCAGCACCCCATGGAACCTTCTCAAAAATTGACCACATACTCGGTAACAAAACAAACCTCAACAAATACAAAAAAAATTGGAAAAAGAATGGAGAAAGTCCTTTAAAAAAGAAATAGTGTAGCCAGGCATGGTGGTGCACGTCTTTAATCCCAGCACTTGGGAGGCAAAGGCAGGCTGATCTCTGTGAGTTCAAGGCCAGTCTTGTCTACAGAGGACCTCCAAAGATACACAGAGAAACCCTGTCTCTAAAATCCAAAAATTAAAAAATAAAAGTAAAAGAAATAGAGTGGGAAAAAGCCATGTAAAGATGGAAAATATACAAAGTCTGGGTTATATACATCAATGTATTTTCTTTGAATTTTTGACTGTGAATGAGCTAACTACAGAGAGACATTTCATTGCACAGCTGTAAAGCTAAACAAACATAAATATTTTAAAGGTATCTTGACTTCAATATTTAAGTCTAAGGATATGTTATTTTGGAAAAGAGATTCTGCTTTTGTTTCTAGAAAGGATAGAAAACTGTGGCCTCCTTACCAGCTAATATGGTTTGATCAAACGAGAACCCCTGAAGTGATGGTCCAAGTTGTCCAATATCTACAACAGCTTCAGGACTGCTGGCTGAGATGGACCAGCCGTTACACAGGATACCCCATGAAAGATCTGATTAACAGCACCCCCAATCAGCAGGAAACAGTCTAAAAAATTATGACCAAATTCCCAAATATTGTTTATAAATCTTTGTTTTCATTTAAAGGGGGTTGATTATAAATGTTTAATGGTCACATTTAAGGTCTTTTTAAAGAAAAAAAAAGGATATGATATAGAAATGAATACTTTATATTGGTATGGACTTTGGTCTATGATACAAATTTAATGTCAATTTTATAACACTGTATATATATTATATATATAAACAAGAGTATAACTATATAGAACTACATATATAGTTTAAGGTATTACATGTATACAACTCATTTTAAAATGTAATGTATGGTTAAGAAATACAAATTAATAGATAGTCATCTATTATAATCAAACTTTTAGTCTTGTTAGTTAGGGTTTCTAGATATACAGAGAAGAGACATATTTCAGTCATATCATATATCAGATAGATAATCTTCAACACGCCAAAGACCTACAGAATATGGCATTTAAAATGTTTTAAGAGGGCTGGAGAGATGGCTCAGAGGTTAAGAGCACTGGCTGCTCTTCCAGAAGTCCTGAGTTCAATTCCCAGCAACCACATGGTGGCTCACAGCCATCTATAATGAGATCTGGTGCCCTCTTCTGGTGTGCAGGCATACATGCAGGCAGAACATTGTATACATAATAAATAAGTATTAAAAATTATTTTAAAAATAAAAAATAAAATAAAATGTTTTAGGAACTTAGACTTTTCACGACAGCGAAACACATCTGCTCCTGGCAGCACCAGTCTACTTCAAGAGAATGACGGGCATCAAAGGGGCTCCTTATAGAGTTTACTAGCCACTTGGGCAAGAAATTGCTCTTGCCTGGACTGCTTGATGGTATGCTGTATGAACTGGACATGCAGGACCTACAGGAAAGTGACTGCTGAACTTTCCAAAACACAGAATGGTCCTTCAGGGTTCCTGCTTCACAGAAGAAACTGCCAGACATTCTACAGGAAACAGAAGAAAGCAACTGATGGCCCTTGACAGTACACAGCAAAATAGATCTTCAAATTTCCTGCTCCACTGAAAGCCTGACAATATTATGGTCTAAAGGTTGAAGATGGATGCCCCAATGTTACAAAAGAACTTTGGGTGACTATCCAGGCGCAAGTTGTCTCTGTCATTTCTACAACTTTGGAAGTTGCTTACAATGCACTTCCTGCATTAACATGCATGCAGGTAAAACACAAATACACACAAAATAATAAAATAAATATTATAAATATTAATCATAAAATAATAAAAATTAAAAATAAATAGCTTCAAGGTCAAGCTCGGTACTAATTAAACACACAATCTAGAGTAGGAAATAAAGCTGCGTGATGACTGATTTAAAATGGGGAAAGAATGGAATCCTAGCCACCTGAGTTTTCTCAGGAAAACTGCTGAGCTGGAGATGGAAACGTTAAATGAGCAAAGTGCGCTATTCTTCCTTCCTTGTTCTTGTTGAAGCCCGTGGCAGTGGAAAACAGAATAGGAGTGGAAGGGTTAATGTCACTTGGAAAAGAAACTCAACCTATGTGAATGCTAGGCAAGAAACAACAAAATTGTTGAAACTCTTGATTCATGACGGCTTCTCAGAAACTGCGGGATCTTCTAGGTGGGACTCTCTAATCATTATGTGACTCTGTTTGTTTTGTAAAGTATATTTCTTCCTTGTTTAACGACTTCATTAGTACCTAAAAAACCCTGCTGTTAAATAAAGAGCTTTTAATTGAAAAGAAAAAAGAGTTTCCATTAAATTTAATAGAAAAATTGTGATGTGTTTCAACTCAATACAAGATAACCAATTTTCACAGCCAGAAAAATGTATCGGTTCGTATTAGCAACAAACAACATTTTTTGGAAAGCAAACAAATACCACTCATACTTAATAACACCCATACTGTGGCTGGAACCTTTTCACTGATTTTTCAAATATGGGGGCACATGATTATTTCTCAATTAGACTACACTTGAAAATAAAAATCATATCACAGAAAAACACCTTCGCAGCATGATACAGGCAGAGGGAGGGGCAGAACAGACAGAAGACCCAGAAGACACTGCATACTCCTCTTTCTTACTTAGACTATGCCCACGAACAAGATGCTGTGTGTTCACCCATTCATCCCAGAAGCGCTGCTCCAATTTCCCTGTCACTCCTGCTGCATGGCCTCCAACACCTAGGGACATGTCCCAGGTGGCTTGCTACCTTTGCTGTGCTCTCATCAAGGTCTGAGAAACAGCTCACCTGGTGACCCCAGTCTTAACAAAACCACCACATTTATTTCCTAACTACCATCTGTTTGGACCACAGCAATGTTTGCAAACATGACTGATAATGATGACAAGTGACCAAATCACATGGACACTATCCTACCAATCCATCCAGAACCCTTGCCATGAACCAACCTAGAACCATAGAGCATCCTATGATCTACCTACAGAAAACTCCGCAAGTAAAAGCTAGTCATAAAGCTTGAAGAGGTTTCCATTCTCTCATACATGTAGAGGTTAGGATAAGGACTCTGGAAATATGAAAAAAATCAAGGAAACATAATACCTATAAAAACTAATCAAATTTATCCAGGAATAGATTTCCCCACAAAAAATCTATGAAATTCCTGAGAAGAAATGAAACAATGATTCTAAGAAACTCAGTAAAATGTAACAGAATTCAGTAGAAGTGGTTTGTGAATATAATTCTAAATGAGGACTCAATAAACATTGAAATAACAAAGATTTTTAAGTAGAAGAATTAAGTGACATGTGGCCTCAGAATTTGACTTTTGACTCTTAGTAGGTATTTGTGCCTTAACTCTACTGCATTTATAAGGTTGATCCTTTACCAAGTTTAACTCTGTGGCATCTTGGAAAATAGTAGAAAACAATGATGTCCATGTCTTTGCCACAGAAAAGATTGAGACTTGAGTTTGTATACACATGGAGTCAAGAGAAGCATTTAGAAACCTTCTATCCTGGCTCTATCTTCACATCCTTTCTGGAGGACCCAAACAAGAACTTAACTTGTTACGTGAACATCTCCAGTGATAGGGAACCCAGGAACTAACACCATCAAGCTCAATATTATTGTCCATAAAGCACAAGCTGCTGTGGTGCTGAGGAAAGGCACGTAGTGAGAGAAAGGATATCAAACAGCTTCTTCCCTTACAGCTTAGCCAACCTCCTCGCCCACATCTTCTCATCAGCTGATTTCCTCAGTCTTGGGAGGAGGTGTCACAGCGTCAAAGGGTATCAATAGAGTAGACTTCCCTTGCAAAACTGTAAGCTTGGACTTCTCAATAAAAACGAATTTTTACCCCCAAAACTGCCTTAAAAAATTCCTCATCTTGATTATTTACAGCAATTGAAAATAAATGATTTTAAGATATACGTGAAAATCTGAGAGGAGTAGAACACCCACGGCCTCTTGAAGAAGGCAAGCGGGAGACTCACAGGCTCAGTTGAAACTTACTGCATTTCACCTTTTGCTTTTCAGTTGGTCTTTGCCTGTGGTGAGGGATGAAGATCTAGTTTCACTCTTTTGCATGTGAATGAACTCTTTTCCCAATGCATTTCTAAAATTATTTCTTTTACTTTTGAAGATTATAATATAATTACATCGTTTTCCCCTCTCCCAAGCCCTCTAATACATCCTCGTTTGTTCTCTTCCAATCTTGTGGCCTCTTTTCATGCATCACTGTTCCATGCATACATACATACACACACATGTCTTAATATGACCTGCTCAGTCTGTGTACTATTACCTACATGGATAGGGACATGTTCTCAGGGCTGACCATTGGTTACTGGACAACTGGTTGAGCGCTCTTCCCATCGGAAGACTACCACTCCTTCCCTCGGCTTTTGATGACGAATTATCAAGTCGGCACTCAGGGATGATTTGGGAGTCCCCTCTGTGTGCTGTGATTACCATTAATGAATAAAGAAAACTGCCTTGGCCTTTTGATAGGGCAGCCCTTAGGTGGGCGGAGTAGACATTGATTGGTTGTGCAATTTTTTGAGGCTACCGTTCTTTCCCTATGTATTCTTGGCATCTTTGGCATCATTTGACTGAATGGGTGGGTTTTTTTCTTGAATTTCCACTGAACTTTGTTGTTTTTGTACCAGTGAGATGTTGTTTTGAGTGATGTGGGCTTTGTGATATATTTAAGGTCAGTTGACATGAAGCTTTTGAATTTTCTCTTCATTCCAAGGTTGCCTTGCTTTGAAATACATAGCCTTTTGTGAATGCATAGGTATTTTGGAATTTTGTTTGTTTCTATAAGGAATGTCACTCAAGTTCTAATAGTTATGACAATGAGACTTTAGGTTAAATGGGCAGTGTGAACATTTTTGCAACGTTAGTTCTTCTGGCCTGCAAGAACGATATATGTTCTTATCTGGTTGCTCCTCTTTCATTTCTTTCCTCAGACTTCTGGATTTTTTTTAGTGCAACTTTTCACCTCTGTGGTATATATTCTTGGATATTTAATGTGATTATTGTAGATGATATTATTTTCCTGATTTGTCTTTTATATAGCCCATTGTTGGTATACAGAAATGCTGCTGGTAACACTAATTGGACTAGGTGTGTTTGTTAAAAAAAAAAAAAAAGAGGACATGAAGTTGCAAGGAAGATGTGAGAATGACCTAGGAGACGTTGAAAAATGGGAAGAGGGGTGAATATGATCAAACTACATTGAATGCATCATGAACTTCTCAAAGAATAAAATATATTACATAAAATTGTTATGTTTAAAAAATAAATAGTATTTGTCTCGTGTCCAGAAAAAATGAATGAAATAAAATATTAATATAACTAAGAAGTTCAGTAACATACTAAATCAAGCAAAAGAAAAGAGTTTTAAATTTGAATTCAAGCCTTTTGAAATAACCTAGTTAGTCAAATGCAAGTCACATGATAGCCTCTGACCTAAAATTGTCAAGTCAAGAAAATTGTCAAATGTGTCATTGACATTGCCTTAAAGTGTAACATTGAAATGTCATTTCTAATAGCATTATTTTATGTGTGAACACATTATTTTACAAAAATAAAAAAGGAAAATAAGCCAATGTCCAAAATGGCACCACTTTGCAAAACTCATTATGGTAAAAATGCATTCATTCCCTTGAACAGCCGTGTCAGACGTTCAGAGTCGATAATTACAAGGGGAAAGTGCGTTCTGAACTGTTTAAATGTTGCTTAAACCAGTAAACTGCTTTTGTCACTTAACCCTCGAGACTACTCAATTACCTAGCCTGTCTTTTATTGAGCTTTTGATAGACAGAAATGCATGGACTTGAGGACTTTCACCTCAACTACAGTTTTTCTTTAGAAGAGCCCTGCAAAGTGAAGGCTTTGCCACTTTGGTGTGATTTAGCCCCATGGCTCAGAACAGTGCTGTGGCAACTGTCACTACCACCTACACAATTTCTAGGTCAATCACATAAATTAAAGTATCATTATTTATACAGTCTTGCCAAAATAATTTTCCTGTCTCATAGAAGAGACCACTTTTTCTCTGGAGGTCAACGGTAGCATGGAGAAAATAAAGCGGCAACTTTGTATCAAAGACTCTTCAACTCAGCACCGGCGTATGACAACACTGACCGCCCGTCCCCCCTCCCCCAACACTGTGTCAATGCTGCCTCCTGTTTCTGTTTAGTCCCCAGTGGCTCTCAACCTTCCTGATACTGCGACCCCTTAATACAGTTCCTCATGTTGTGGTGATCCCTAATCATAAAATTATGTTGTTGGGCTGGAGAGACAGCTCAGAGGTTAAAAGAACTGACTGCTGTTCTGGAGGTCCTGAGTTCAATTCCCAGCAACCACATGAAGGCTCACACCCATCTATAATGAGATCTGGTGCCCAGAACACTATATACATAATAAATAAATTTAAAAAAAGATAAAAAATATTATGTTGTTGCTACGTCATAACTGTAATCTTGCTACTGTTATAAATTGAAATTAAATATCTGATATCTGATATGTACCCCCTGTGAAGAGGTCATTCAACCACCCCAAAGGCGACCCAACTCAGGGTTGAGAATTTCTGATCTAGGCCAAGCAACCCCCACTCCTCATGATTTATAAGAGAGTTAGTAGTCTCCTGTTTTCGTTATCTTCAAAAGTCTATAACAGTTAGAGTGTTAGCTCCATTAACTGATCTCATGTGACTATAAATTTTATTTAAGAGTCAAAAGGCAATAAAGCCCCTGAACTCAAATGTGAAAAATTATCTATTGATGATTCAAATCTTTTCAGAACAATTTAAGTCAGTGCTATGCAATAGACCTTGTGTAACAATAAATATGTTCCAATCTGGCTCATTTAACGTGCGAGCCACTAGGCAATTTCTGTTCATTTAGATTTAAATTAGATTGTTAGAAATGTGCCCATTAGGCAAAGGTGAAAAGTGAAAATTTGGGAGGTCCTGGCAAATAAGTCCAAGTTACATAGAAAAAAAATAAAATGATTAGGTCTTATCACCATGTAGGCAAAAACCTTAGTTATGACTCTCAGAAGTCCTTCCCTGCCCAAGAGGAACGCAAACACCATAATTCTGAAAGCTCATAAGCAGGCGCTTGTCTAAGACTTGTGAATGAAAACCAGGAAAGATAAAATGCTTCTTCTGTCCTTTCAGATGCAGTTGTTGTGGGTTATTTATACACTGTGTGAAGGTGTATTGCTGTGGTTACTGTAATAAAAAGCTGAATAGCCAATAACTAGGCAGGGGGGATAGGTGGGATTTCTGGGAAGAGATAGGAAGAGGAGGAGAAATCTGGGAGCATGGGAGATGTCAGGAGACACAGAGAGGAAGCAGGAGGTGCAAGATGGAAGAGAAGAAACACCCCGTGATAGAATATAGATTAATATAAATGTCATTATTTGGGAGCTGGCTGGGAGGGCAAAAAAAAAGACTCATTACATTCAGTAGCTAAGATACAAGAACTAAAGGGATAAACAAGAGTAACAGGAGAAAGCTGTTTCACTTGATGCAAATAGTTTGATATTTTGTGTAAATGAAACTTCACAGAAAATGAACAAGTAGTTACGCCCAGATTCTATATGCCATGCCAGCAAAAGCCAATAATATATAGAGAAAGTGCCGTGGACTGGAGAGACAGCTCAGCGGTTAAGAGAAAGTGCCATGGCAAATAGAAAGAGTCTAAACCGATGAGGGAACTAGGGAGAGACTGGCTTTACTTTAATTAGGTTTGTTTGTACAGATCCATCTCAGCGCTGACCTTTTATCTGTGGTGAAAATGGTCGTTTCCCCTCTCCTGAGTGTGGAGAAAGCAGGGTAACAAAACCACACTTTCTGTTTCTACTATTTCTTATGTTGCCTTTAGCTCCAAACAATCCTTAAATCCAAGTGGCATATATGAAGATAAGAGATTTCAATCCCCTTCGCTGTCCCGAGTGATTTATGTCCAAGAGAAGCCGTCTGCCTGCTATTCCAACTTTCATTTCTATGACATAAATACAAAGTTCAGCCTTTAAGGATATAGTCCGTGCTTCCTCCTTTTTCTTTTGCGTCCTCTTTAATTCACCTCAAATTTGGGTCCTGTAAGTCTTTTGTTAGTTTTTATTTTGTTTGTTTCTTTTATGCACATAAGCACATGTGCAGAGCAGACAGAGACCAGCTTGTAGAAGTTGGTTCTCTGCTTTCATCCTCCGTGTCTCAGGGACTGAATTCAGGTCACAAGACTGGGTTGCAATGACCCATATCCCCTGAGCCGTCCCTCTGGCCCTGTGAAAACCTTTTCTCTAGGTTTGTGTATCAGTCACCCTCAATGAAATCTTTTCTGAAACTCTACAAGATACAGGACACTCTTGAAGTGATGAGAAGCTTTTGGTGAGCACAGGCAGCATTGTTGCTTTTAATGAGCCTGAAGGTCTACGGACTGGAAAGATTTAGAAATTAATGAAGTGGATACATGTTGTGAACTGGAGTTGGGATCTATAAAAGAAAATAACTGAACATCAAGAAGGAATTGCAGGGTGAAGGGCTTTTGCCAAGAGGGTGGCGAATGCCTCTCTGGAGAGGACACAAGTTGGCAGAGGAACTAAGGAGTTAAAGATAAAACCCTGAGAACAAGGGGGCACACACACAAGGATCAGCTAAAGAGGCAAACAGGATGGACTTATTTGGATTTTTTTCTAAGTACAGTAGGAAGCTTCAAAAATGTTTGGAAAGGAAGTGGGTGACAACTCAATTTACATTACAAAGTAGGGGTTCTGTGAACAAAATAGAGGGAACAGGCGTGAACACAGGGAAGTCACTCAGAAGATGAGAAAGTGCCGTTGTAAGTGCTAATAAATGCTACAGCACTGGTTCCTGCAGCAGCCTATAATAATCCCATTGTGTATGAACCATGCTCTGAAACCCAGAACTAAAGCATAAAGTTAAGAAATAAATGCTGTGTTTTCGTCACTGATCAGCTCAGAACCTCGGACTGACGCCTGAGATTCACTAAATGTAGGAGTATGACATATAAAATCATTCAGACACAAATAGAGACAGTCAAAAGAAGGAAGGAGAAAACACCAGGAAATGGTGGAAGGGTAGCATGGGGTGGCAGGATGATTGCAGGAAAGGAGCAGGAATCACAAGGGCAGCTCTCACAGGGCTGGGACTCAGAGTCAGCCCTTCACAGCGGCTGGGCAGGGCACATCCATCCCAGCGCTGTCAGACTCCCCCAGGTGTCCTCATCTACACATGGAGTGGACCACAGAGCGTCTGCCTTAACTTAGCTGTTGTTTGAAAGCACATGGGATGGTGCCTCGAAATTCCCAGCTGACTCCGACAAAACTTATTTAACTAATGTGTATCTTCTCCATGTAAATCTAGCTTGCTTGTGTGATTTACCTGTCTGATTATATTAAAATTATTTTTTATTAGTTATACAAACTCACTTACCTCCTTTTGCAAACCTTGCCTATTCACTTTGTGGCTCTCTATTGAGTTTACTCAGATATTTGCCCTTAATAAAACAGTGCACACAGCTTGAAGTTTATTTTCTAGGTGAATATAATTAGGGCTCTAGGTGTAACTCCTTTGCAGAAGTAGGATCAATCCAAAAATAATCTGCTTCAAGATGAGAAGACGTGCGACAGAGGAAAAGGCAGCCTTGTGTTTTGCACCACCACTTGAGAAAGGTCACAAAGGAAGTATTGGTATTTGAAGAGTGACTCACGTGACTTCCCTTGTGATTATGAGCACAGCCAAAGCATTTCGTTACATTTCAACGCCTAAATTGTAAATCAAGTAGCTATTTGCAGCCGTAATTATTTACCATCTATAATTAAGCTTGTAGTCACAAACTCTGACAAGAATCATCATTAACATTTTTATTACTCCTTTTAAACTGGTTAAATGATGAATATAGTTATTGCAGAGGGATTACAGGACTGAGAAGTACTTAATGCTTACTAAATCTTAAACCCTATCCTGTACTTGAATTTGTTCTTATGGAAATGTCAAAGAACTAGCAGTTTGGACAGTCTCCATTTTTACATAAATGCCACTCATTTCGTCAAACTTGCCTTTAATAATTAAGTCATTTAAGTACTCACAGACATCTAATGGGCAGAAAGTATGTACCAGCAGTCAGGGCAAGATTAAAGGACTCGTGTCCTCTGTGATCAGAGCCCAAGACCCTTTCTGACGATTACCTTGTAAATTCCACCAAGGACCTCACAGCCATTTACTGAAGTTTTTCTTCCCTCCGGCATTCACATTTCAAGCTATTATGTACAACATAAACTCAAATTTTTATAATATGCCTCAAAATGTCCTTTTAAATGTCCGACAATAAAGTC
The DNA here is from genome assembly GCA_004026605.1 of Ondatra zibethicus. Taxonomy (NCBI): domain Eukaryota; kingdom Metazoa; phylum Chordata; class Mammalia; order Rodentia; family Cricetidae; genus Ondatra; species Ondatra zibethicus. Next base: position 420 of record PVIU01034609.1, on the reverse strand, counting down.
AACACTGCCTAACACCTACCTACCTGGAGACCCTGTTTATTCTCCAATATGATTTTGTTTGTTCTATTGTTTAATAATTCCTATTTTTTTAATTAAAACATAGTTACATCATTCCCCCTTCCTTTTCCTCTCTCCAGCCTATCCCACGTACTCCCTCCCTAGCTCTCTTTTACATTCATGGCCTCTGCTTCCTTAATTGTTCATGTCCGTGTGTGTGTGTGTGTGTGTGTGTGTGTGTGTGTGTGTGTGTGTGTGTGTGTAAATGTATAAGTACAACCTGCTCAGAACATGAAAACATATAATGTTAATTGTATGCGTATTATTTCAGGGCTGACCATTTGATATTGGATAGCCAATTGGAAACACTGCTGCAAGAGCTCCTTTCATTCCTTCAGCCTTTAAGATACCAACCCACTTGGG
>PVIU01034608.1:0-11167 GCA_004026605.1 Ondatra zibethicus | reverse complement strand
CCATGAGACCTTGCAGCGCCCCAAACCCCCCCAAATTTTTATAATAAACCAAAGGGTGAAATGTTGGTATTCGGCTGCTCGTGAAGCCCAACCCCTGGGTCAAAAAGGCAGCCTCTTGGGGGTGGGACCCATGCTCGCGCATGCGTGGCTAGCCTCACCCCTGTGCGCATGTGCGAAAGCCTGGGTCGCCCGCCATTTGTGTCACCAGCGTCTGACGCACCTACGCGAGCCGTCTGCGCATGAGCAGCGCGGCCTTTAAAAGTCAGAGGCGCCATTCCAGCGCTCCTCTTTCTCCTCCCCCCCCCTCACGTTTCCTCGGGCCCGTGAGCACACCCCTCTAATAAATCTTCTTGCGTGGGTTCGTTCGTGTCTCGTGTCTTTCCACACGCGCAAAAAACCACAACAAGGATGATATGTGACATTTGGAGAGACACAGACAACCTCTGTCTCACAGGGACATAAGGGCTTTGCTGTGACGGACATTTGCAGGTTTGTTTTGTTTTTGGAGTGTGGAAGGTGTAAGTATTACAGCTCTGAGGGGAAAGGCTTCCCCAGTGGAAGTGTGACAGCTCTGAAGGGAAAGGTTTCCTGGCAGTCAAAAGCCAAGGACCACAACAAAGTCACACCACAAACAAACCTCACACAAGAGAGTTTCTGGGAGGGGGAACTCCAGCAGAGCAGCCACCTCTGCTTGGTGAGAAGCAGCAGAGAACTGAAAAGACGGGGTTTATATTGGGTTTCCTGGGGTGGGGTGGGGAGCAGAACTTTCTAGGTGGTCTGAGATTAAAGGGATTGTGTGGCCTGATCTTGGGCATTTTTTTTTCCTGTGCAGAGGGGCCTGGCCCCTCTCCTGCCTCGATGGGCTGGTACAGCCATTAGAGAAGCGGGGAAGGGGAGACCTGGCTGTTGGAGCCCCTCAGGGCCCAGCCATTGGCGCTCCCTGGTGGGAGTGGCCACTCATGTCTTGAGTGATCAGGCCCAGCCTGCAGTGTAGTCTATGGTTGGAGCCTGGTGGCCAGAGGTCTCCAGGGCAGGGGTCTCTGAGCACCGCAGAGAAGGCCACGCCAGCTGCCTGAGTTGGCATGAATAACTAACAGAAGGATTTTGGAAATTTAGACTAGGAAAGAGGTTGAACACTGCAAGGAGAGCTTGCTGAATCATCCTAGCAGGAACCTGGACAATGTGAATTGTAGCAACAACGCAAGAGGCTGCAGAAGATAGCATTCTTGTAATATGTTAGCAATGAATCTGACTGCTTTCTGCCCTTGTCCTAAGAACTTGTTATAGGTTAAATTTAAAAGGAACAGACTATATTTTTAATATAAAATATTAAAGATTATATATTGTGGTTTCTTGGTGTAGGGTTTTTTTTGTTTATTTTTAATGTGTTATTTACCATTTCTTAGGAATGTCCTTATACTTGAAGGTACAGAGAGTCAAAGGCAAATTATTCAAAGGCTCCTGTTTGGTTACTCATTAGATCCTTCTGCTTTGTTCAAAGGTAATTCTACATTTCTGTGCACTCTAGGCATGAAAACATGTAAGGTTTTGTGTGTCTTCATTTGTAAAAACTCTCATGTCAGAAAACCTTTTCTAGACTGGCAAGATGGCTCAGTAGGTAAAAAAATGCTTGTGTGCAAGCCCAATGACCTGAGGATCCTGGAGACCTACGGTGGGAGGAGAAAACTGACTCTGATATTAACTTCTGACTTCCTCATGTGTACACATGTGCCGCGCAGCTCAAACTCTGGGCCACAGTTGCAATGGGTTAGTGCTCTATCAGTGAGTTATGTCTCTGGGCCACAGTTGCAATGGGTTAGTGATCTATCAGTGAGTTATGTCTCTGGGCCACAGTTGCAATGGGTTAGTGCTCTATCAGTGAGTTATGCAATGGGTTAGTGCTCTATCAGTGAGTTATGCAATGGGTTAGTGCTCATCCTTCATTAAAGAGGTTTTAGCCATGAACATAGCAACAAATGAAAAAGAAATCTTCTCATCTTATACTTTCTATATTGGATTGATAATCCCAGTGGGCAATTACTCTCTCTATAGAATAAAACTTTGCCTAGTGAGGCTGGAGAGCTGTCTCAGCAGGTATATGATTCTGTCTAAACAATCACAATGGCCAGAGTTCAGATCTGAGAACTCACATAACAGTCCACACACCCTGCCCGCTCTTGTAACCCAAGTCTACAAGGGGAAGGGACAGGAGGATTACTGGCTTGCTAGCTTCTGGCCTAGCCAAGAAAAGGCAAGTGTCAGGTTCAAAGAGAGATGTTGCTTCAAAGGCATATGTGAAGAGTATTGGAGGAGGTCACCAGCTTGCCTAGTCTTGTCCATGTGCATGCATAGGCTTATGTACCTGAATTTACATGTGTGCATATGCCATACTCTCACACATATGTTGGGGGATGTTATTTTAAGGTACATGACTTTTGTTTGTTTGTTTGTTTGTTTTTAAACTGGTTGGCCTAGTAGCATGACTTTTGTTTATGCTGCATCTGCTTAACTCTGTGAAGCTGTGTTACTGTGTCTGTCTAAAACACCTGATGGTCTAAGAAAGAGCAGAACAGCAATAGTGAGGCAGGAGCAAGGATAGGCGGGGCTGGCAGGCAGACAGGATAAACAGGAGAAATCTGGGAGAGAAAAAAAGGAGCAAGAGAACAAGGAGAGGAGGATGTCAGGGGCCAGCCACCCAGCCAGCCATAGAGTAAGAAAGAAAGTAAGATGTACAGAAGAAAAGGAAAAAGCCCAGAGGCAAAAGGTGAATGGGTTAATTTAAGATAAGAAAAGCTGGCAAGAAACAAGCCAAGCTAAAGCCGAGCATTCATAACTAAGATTAAGTCTCCATTGTGATTTATTTGGGAGCTGGGTGGTGGGCCCCTCAGAAAGCTGAGGAGCAAAAGACATCATATACGCATGCACGCACACACAAAACAAAAACACAAAATGTGATTATTTTGCCATCCCAATGGAGTAGAGAGAGTCTTTAAACAATTTTCCAAATAACATTTCTGAAAATGCTTCTCATTCATGTTGACTAAACTAGCAAAGAAACAAACAGAAATTTTTGTTTTTCTATTCAAGGTCACTTGAAGCCTTGTGATTTGATGTGGGATTTCCCTCTGTATGCTGTGATTACAATTGATAAATAAAGGAACTGCTTTGGGCCTATAGCAGAGCTATAGGGGAACAGAGCTAGGTGGGGAAAACTAAGCTGAATGATGGGAGAGAGAAGGTGGAGTCAGAGAGAAGCCATGGAGCTGCAGGAGACATGCCGGTTGGAATCTTGCTGGTAAGCCATAGCCATGTGGTGATACACAGATTACTAGAAATGGGTTAAATTAATATGTAAGAGTTAGCCAATAAGAAGCTAGAGTTAATGGGCCAAGCAGTGATTTAATTAATACAGTTTCTGTGTGATTATTTCGGGGCTAAGCAGCCAGAAACCAACAAGCGGCCTGCTGCTACAGTGATTTTGTCCCATCCAGGCTAACAGGTAAACATCTAAGAGTTATGCCCTAAACTTGAGACGGAAAAAGGTAGTAATGACAGGAAAAGAAACTTCTTAGAACTAAATTACTATGGAGATTGCTTTAACCTAAAAATTGGTCCACAGCCTTCAAAAGATTATCTTAGATGCTCATTTGTCTCATTTTGTAAGAAATACAGTCTGTTAGATTCTCTTTAATAAACTCATAAATTTAATTTTGTGTGTGTGTGTCTGTGTGTATGGTCAGAGGACAGCATTTGGGAGTCCGTTCTCGCCTATCATGGATTCTATTGTCAGGATTGTATATTTAGTGCTTTTACCCACTGAACCAACTCATCAGCCTCTCCTCTAGTGACTAGAATTTTAAAATAAAAGCTATGTATCTTTTGGAATATGTGTTTGTGTGTGTGTGTACTTGGTAAAATCCCCTAAGGAATTCTGTTCTAGTTGGCTTATGAATAAAGGGGCACTCATATAAATAAATTTTGGAAAGTAACCCGAATCACTTCTAGTTCACACAACCTGAGTAGACCTTTGTTGAGCAGCAAAAATGAAGACATTCTCATAAGTGTTAGCACACGTTTATTTACAAGTGCATTTTTCCATTACATTGTGTGTGTGTGTGTGTGTGTGTGTGCGTGTGTGTGTAGGTCAGAAAATAACTTGTGGAGTCAGCTCTCTCCTTCAACCATATGGGCTGTGGGGATTGGTGGCAGGCCAGTGAGGCCATCTCACTGGACCTCTCCATTTGATAGACAGACAAGGTTATGTGCATTTTATGTGCATGTGAGTTGGTTTTGCCTTGGGGTGACAACACACCTGTAGAACAGTTTGGAAAGGGTCTATTCGGGAATGCATGGTGTTCATGGGAGCAGCAGCTGAGATTTCTCACTCTGCTGGACGTGATGGCGCAGGCCTTTAGTCCCAGCGCTCAGGAGGCAGAGGCAGGCGGATCTCTGTGAGTCTGAAGACAGCCTGGTCTACAAAATGAATCCCAGGACAGCCAGGGTGACACAGAGAAACCCTATCTTGAAAACAAACCAGCAAACAACAACAGCATTAAAGACTTCTCACTTCATGGTAGATCAGGAAGCAGAAAGAGCTAGACAGGAGCCAGGTAGTCTTCTCCTGGGTCTTCTGGCTTCCTTCTCCCACTCTCCTCTTCCTTTGCTCCTCCTTTCCACTTCCTCCTCTCATTCCTTTTTTTTTTTTTTTTTTTTTTTTTTTTGGTTTTTCGAGACAGGGTTTCTCTGTAGCCTGTCCTGGAACTAGCTCTTGTAGACCAGGCTGGTCTTGAACTCACAGAGACCCGCCTGCCTCTGGCTCCCGAGTGCTGGGATTAAAGGCATGTGCCACCACCGCCCGGCCCTCCTCTCATTCCTAATCTTGAGACAATGCAGCCCTGGCTAGTCTGGGACTTAGTATATAGATCCTGAGTCCTGGGATTAAAGGTGTGCCACACAACACCACTAATTGTCAAAATAGTTTTATTAAAAATGAAACTAAATGTTGAAACAAATTTGATACATTTTTATAAAGAGAAAATAAAATTTTCTTCTAGTAAAAAAATTGCAGTGGTTCAGTGGTAAAGCAGACTCCAGAGACTATTAAACTTTCCTAAATTCATGGTCCAGTAACTTTAATTACTACACTATTAAACTGTTTATTAATGTTTTCTGTACCTCTGACAGTGATCTTTAAGTTACAGTAATTGTCAAAATAGTTTTATTAAAAATGAAACTAAATGTTGAAACAAATTTGATACATTTTTATAAAGAGAAAAGAATTGCAATGGTTTTGATAGTCAGTCATGAAGTCTCTTTTTGTTCTCCTGCCTATGTCCTGAAGCGTTTTCCTGCATTACGGTCTTCACTAACTGACCTCTGTCTGTCTGAGACAAGTCTCTTTATTAGCCCTAGCTGTCCTGAAACTTACTGTGGAGACCAGGCTGGCCTCTGCAGACTCAGTGCTGGGCCTAAAGGCATGCACCGCCACACCTGTCTCCTGTTTATACAACAGCTCCATGCCCTGGTTCTGTGGCAATGCTTATTGGCCATCCCATAAAATTATAAAAGGGATCAAAGGGTCCAGGAAACATTCAATTTCTCAACTTGAGTTATCAGCTGCATTTAGGGGAAAGGTCTTTGCAAGTACTCAACTAGGCGACTTAAAGATAAGCGTTTTGAGAAGTGAGTCAGGAGAGGTGGCACCAGGCTGTCACCAGGATGACAAGACTTTGCACACAGTGGCAGTGTTCATTTTGAAAACTGTGCCTTCCATTTCAATCAATTATCCTTAGTCAAGGCAACCTTCCTATTGTGTTCGGCTCTCAAATGTCCTCCAAAGGCCACATGCTAAAGACTTAGCTGCCGAGCAAGGGGCAGCTCTGGTCTGCCACACATCCTGCAGTGGTGTTCTGTATAAACATCTCTGCTGTTTTTTTTTTTTTTTAAAGTTGTGTAGCTGTAAAACGTTTTCAAAATTAAAAGTTCACATCCTCTGTAGTAGTTTACTCTTAGAGCTGGCTGACTTTTATTCTGTCTCTATGTTTTGTAGAGGAGGCTTCAAGGTAGACAGCTTGTGGTGGGCCGAGCTCATCCTCTGGCTACTGAAATACAGCTTTTTTTTTTTTTTTTTTTGGTTTTTCGAGACAGGGTTTCTCTGTAGCTTTGGAGCCTGTCCTGGAACTAGCTCTGTAGACCAGGCTGGTCTCGAACTCACAGAGATCCGCCTGCCTTTGCCTCCCGAGTGCTGGGATTAAAGGCGTGAAATACAGCTTTTTAAAAGGCGGAGGTTTCGAAGTCCTCACACTTAGCTTTAAGTATAGTCAGCTTCGCGTGCCTGTGACAAACCACCTGAGCTACTCAGCTTATTAGTACAGGGAGAAAGGGGGAAAGGTGATTTTAGCTCCTGGCTTCAGAGGTCTCATTCCTAGGTAGTTTGACTTTGGGTCTGTGGTAAGGCAAAATGCCACCTAAGTTTCAATTCCATGATTGGAATTTTCACACACATGACTGAATTTTACATTTAGTTCAGTCTTCTGTAGGAACTATCCTGAACAACGCAGCCGCCTGGTCCCTTTCCATCTGCTGCCTTTGATTGACGTTTCTAACCACGCCTCTTTTGACACGTGGCCAGCACTTTGCCCCACTTGGCAGCTAGGAGCTGACCTCTCCCTCGTGCTTCAAGAAATTTCAGTTCTCCAATGTTTTTCCTCATGTGTACCTAGCGGGAAATGTCTCAACTCCAGTTCAGACAATGAAGTTTCTCTCTCTTGGCGGGATGAGTTCGGACCCAGACGCCAGATTCAGCATTTCAGCCTTTCCCACACTGGGTTCAGAACCCCGTGTAGCTTAGTCAAGGTGACTTGCAGAGACAGAGAGAAGCCCTCTGGGAGTGTCCTGACCAGAAGTAGCCAGAGAAATGCTGTTCTACATCAGAAAACCCATTCTATCTATTCACGAAGCCCTGGCCCTCGTTAGGGACACAGAAATTCCCGCTTGGGGTTAATTCAGGAGACAGCGTGTCATCTGTGTAGTCCAGCCATTTCACTGGGTACCTGGAATCGGTGGACTAGAATTTGTGTGAGGCCAATTCCTCTCACATCTGTCTGTGGAAAGGTATGAGTGATACCTGCGCAGCACACTTAACCTTTCCTGCAGCTCCTAGAACCAGCACTCCCCTGTGAAGGTGCTATGAAAGGCAAGACCTGGGTCACCTCCTCAGCGGCTTCTCTTTCAGGTGCAAGCGGCCACCTAGTGTACTTTTAATTTAATTTCTGTATGCGTGTTGTGCCTACATGAATGTCTGTACCATGCGCCTTTGGAGGCAAGAAAAAGGCGTTGAAGCTTCTGCAATTAGAGCTGCCATATAGTTTCTGGGATTCAAACCAGGGTCCCCTGAAAGAGCAGCCAATGCTCTTAACCACTGAACCATCTCTCCAACCCTGGTCATCTTTGGTTTTGTTTGGTTGACACAGGCTCTCTCTATGTAGTCCTGAGTGTTCTGGAACTCTCTACGTATACTAGTCTGGCCTGAAACTCACAGAGATCCACCTTCCTCTAGGATGGTGGCACACACCTCTAACCTCTTCTCCTGAGAGCTGGGGTTAGAGGTGTGTGCCACCATCCCTGGCTCCTGGTGATCCATTGTAAGAAAGCAGTTTCTGATGGTTTTTCCCATTAAAACTCAAATATAGGGGCTGGAGAGATGGATCAGTGGTTAAGAGCACTTGCTGCTTTTCCAGATAATGGGAGTTTGGTTCCCAGCACCCATGTTGGGGGCTCTATGAGTTCAAGGCCAGACTGATCTACATAGTGAGTTCTAGGCCAGCCAGGGCTACATATTGAGACCCTGTCTCAAAAAAAAAAAATGGAAAAGGTAGGCTCAGAGACTCTGTGGTGGGAATACTCAAGTATGTTCTAATAAGGAATATGCCATATCAGAGATGGCATTACATTGGCATTAAATGTATTTCATTGGACAGAAGAGGATGCACCTTCAAGGTCTGTGAGAAAAGGGTGACATGATTTATACTTGCATACATTAGAAAACTAATATCTTGTAAAAGGCCCACATGTATACCTGGAGAAAGCAAAGAGCTCCATTGCAAAGGACGTGCCCACCCCTGTCCTTTCTAGTCACCCAAGACGTGAGGCGGGAAGAGGCCAGAAAGCTTTCTTCTGCACAGCTCTTGGGGTTCCCTCTTCATGGACATGAGGATGGAGCAGCCACTGAACAAACCCGTGGAGACAATCCTCTCTATGAAACAATAAGTGGTGTGGCCAATCAGGAAAGGGGCTAATTGTCCACTGTCTTAAAAAACCATTCTGAAAAATTAGCTGGATATCGTGGAGGCATTTTCTCAATTGAGGTTTCCTCCTCTCCAATGACTCTAGCTTGTGTCAAGTTAATAGAACTAGCCAGGGCAACTGACCCCTTGTCAACTTGACACACTGCACATCACTCTTCAGTTGGAACATTTCCTCCCCCATGTATCCCCCAGACGACACATTAATATTGCTATCACGACATAAAACAGAAACAGCTTTAAAAGCCCTTAAAACTCCAAACACATTAAAATTTCAGTCTCTTTAAAATATCCAATCTCGTAAAATGTTCAGTCTTTTAGCTGTGGGCTCCTGAAAAAATAAAAATTAAGTTAAACATTTTCTTCAGGAGGGAAGAAGCGGGACACAGTCACAATCTGAACAAAGCAAAACCAAACTCCCAACAGTGTAAACAACTCAATATCCAATTGTCCAGGATTCACTCACGGTTTTCTGGGCTCCTCCAAGGGGCTTGGGTCACTTCTCCAGCTCTGCCCTCTGCAGCACACACAACGTGCTGTCTAGGCCTGGCTGGCTCCACTCCACGGCAGCTGCTGTTCTTGGTGGTCAGCCCATGCTGCTGGTGTTTGCAAATCTTCTGGGGTCCCTTGCTGCAACTGGGCTACACTTTCACCAATAGCCTTTCCTGGGCAATCCTCAGGGGCACCAGCCCTTCCTTCCACACAGTGCCAAGCCTCAGCTTCTCTCCATGACCACTGCATGCCCTCAAAACTAGTACCAACTGGATGACTCTTAGACTTCTGCCGAGTTCAGCTGTCAGTACAAAAACAACTATGGTCATATCTAGCACATTGCTTCTGTGTGGTGTTTCTCAGGAAGCATTTTCCAGAAGATTTCACCTCAACAATGCTGGCCTCTTCTTAATTAATCCTAACTTAATCATCATCATCATCTTCTTCTTCTTCTTCTTCTTCTTCTTCTTCTTCTTCTTCTTCTTCTTCTTCTTCTTCTTCTTCTTCTTCTTCTTCTTCTTCTTCTTCTTCTGTTTTTCCACACAGGGTTTCTCTGTGGCTTTGGAGCCTGTCCTGGAACTAGCTCTTGTAGACCAGGCTGGCCTTGAACTCACAGAGATCCACCTGCCTCTGCCTCCTGAGTGCTGGGATTAAAGGCGAGCGCCACCACTGCCCGGCCAAATCCTAACTTAATCTTCTTAATCCGATCTACTTTCCCGGCTGACCAGGATCAAGTATCCCAACAAAGCAAAGGTTTCATTAAAATCTAAATAACGTATGTCATAAAGTCATCTTACGAGGTGGAAAGATGGGTAAGTACATAAGAGGATTTGCTGCTCTTGGAAAACACCAGGGCCAGTTCCTAGCACCCATATTAGATGGCCACCTATAACTCAGGTTTCGGGGAATCCATTGCCCTTTTCCGGCCTCTGGAAGTACATGTACACACACACACACACACACACACACACACACACACACACACACACACACACACCCCAAATCTTTTTAAAAACACAGTTTACACCAGACAGTGGTGGTGCATACCTTAAATCTAGCACTTGGGAGGCAGGGCCGAGAAAGTAAGTTCCAGGATAACCATGGCTGTTACACAGTGAAACTCTATCTTGAAAAACCAACCAACCAAATAAACAAAAAACCCGCATCTTGCAATTTTGTTTAAAAAAGAAAATTCCTTAAGCTGCAGCAATCTTTCTGGAATAAGCACCCTGGCACCAGTGAGAGAGGAGGGAAGATGTCACCGTGGGGACAGCCAGGACGGCTCCTGAAAGAGTTTACGCTCTGATCCCATCTGTATTCTCTTTTTAGACTCTAAAACCACAACGTGGAGCAGTTGTTAAGCCTGTGAGCGTTTACAGAAGCCCGCATGGGGTCAGCAGGCTCTCGAGAGCAAGGGCCATTGTTTCAGCTGTTTCTCCAGCAATTCTGTTCCAGGCAGCAAGGGAAGTCATGCTTGACCGTCAGGCAGCACAAGCAGGGCTTTAAGTAAATCAGTAAATAAATCAATAGAATAGTATCTGATCATTGGCCTTTTCTACCTTATTCTTTCTGCTTTGTTTTGTCTGTGAGCATGTGGGGTGCGAGGCTTTCTGTGTATGTACTTTTGAAGGCCAGCGGTCAGCATCGGGTTCTGTTCCTCAGGAGCTTTGTACTTTGGTTTTTTTTTTTTTTTTTTTTTTTGAGACAGGGTCTCTCACCGATACCTGAGGCTTATTGATCAGGCTAGATTGACAGCAAGCCCCAGGGATCCTCCTGTCTTTATCTCCCTGTGACAAGGCAAGACAATGCAAAGGTTCCTCCATCTTGTATTCTTGCTGAGGCTATTTCAAGTTCACCTAGAATTTAATCTCCTTGATTGGAGAATCTCGTGAAAAATTACTCAAGCCTATTCTGAAAACCCAAGATCAGTATGTCCCAGCTAACATAGGGTGTTTGTGTGGGAACACATATAGCTAACTGTTCTTAGCTGCAACTGGTTGCTTCTGTGAAGCTCCCTTGCAGCTGCTAAGCGAGATGCCAGGATGTGGTTTTGCCTTTAAAAATCTTGTGCCTGGACATTCAGCACACTTAGGTCCCTGAATACCTGGGTATGGTTCTATCTGCCTGGAATAAAGCCTTTCAGTTTTGATTATAAACAATATCTGAATGGTTGTCTCTGGTGGCCTCCCATAGCATCCCCAGTGTGGTAAGCACTTAGCTTTTTAATGTGGGTTCTGGGGATCAAACTTGGTCCTCCCATGCTCTTGTAGCAACTGTTTTATGGATGGAGCTATTTCCCCAGGCCTAGGAAAATTCTTTAAGATAAGAAAAAAGCAAGCCAGCTAGCGTACTTTTTACTTAATTATAAAACT
>PVIU01034607.1:0-11170 GCA_004026605.1 Ondatra zibethicus | reverse complement strand
CTGCAGGGGGATGGTGCTGCAGGGGCATGGTGCTGCAGGGGGATGGTGCTGCAGGGGGAAGGTGTTTCAGGGGCATGGTGCTGTAGGGGCATAGTTCTGCAGGGGGATGGTGCTACAGGTAGATGGTGCTGCAGGGGATGGTGCTGCAGGGGCATGGTGCTGCAGGGGGATGGTGCTGCAGGGGATGGTGCTGGAGGGGGATGGTGCTGCAGGGGCATGGTGTTGCAGGGACAGGATGCTGCAGGGGCATGGTGCTGTAGGGGGATGGTGCTGCAGGGGGATGGTGCTGCAGGGGCATGGTGCTGCAGGGGGATGGGTTGCAGGGACATGATGCTTCAGGGGCATGGTGCTGCAGAGGGTTGATTCCCCAGCCTGGGTGAGGAATTGAGCAAGCTTCCTTCATTCTTCTGGTATATACACTCACTCTGCTTTCCTATGTGTGATGTAGGCTGTGCAATGGAAGACCCACCTGGGAGTGGGCAGCTCATATCCCAGCAGATAGACAGGTTGACAGTTCAAGGTGTTAGATTAGCTCGATGTGTTCTATTTTGGAACACCTAACTCTGACAGGGCCTGTAGGAAAATGATATGCTTTAAAAAGTGGTTTTGACTTATAATTTCTTTTTAGAAAAATGTTGAAGAAAACACACAAACAAGCAGAAGCCACCAGGCCCTGTCGCAGCCTCCCTGGGAGGGTGAAGAACACTTGGTCGCAGTGGAAATGAAGCCACATGTGCTACCCACAGTAAGATAAACAAAGCATCATTCAAGGGGCCAGTTCTATCAGCAAAACACAGCCCGTGGGGACCAGATCATCATGGCTATTCAGGCATTGTCAGTGCAGCCCTCACCAGGTGCTCTGGACAGTGGAGACACTGCCGAGAGTGGAGAGGGCTGTGGGCGCATCCTGTGCTGGATACAGGGAGGAAACTCCGGACGCTGAGGGTGGGTGAAGGCGGCTGCCCTGGACAATGCTTGTGTATGTATGGCCAAACTATTCATATGCAGCTCGCACAGAGGTTAGAAGATAAACTTTCCAGTGGGAGCTGGGGAGGCTGCTGTGTTACCTTCATGGCGAATCACACTGGTGACATTTATGAAGATGAGCATCAAGTGAAGGCAGAACTATTTTGCTGTAGGATGTTCTTCCAGCATCTCTGAGCCACTGGACTCCAAGAGGGGTGTGGGGAGTTGGTGGATTTGTTGCAGTTGCTGTTTTGAGATAGGATCTTGTTCTGTACCCCATGCTATCCTGGAACTTGCAGTCTTCTACCTCAGCCTCCCAAGTGCTGGGGTCACCGGTGTATCTCCTCCCCCAATGGGTGGACAATTTCAGTGTCAAGGAAAGGCCCTTTGCAGGAGTACCTGAGCTGGAGCTACAGCAAGACCACAGGGTCTTCTTCTGCAAGGGCTTCTCTCTTCTCTTCTTTTATCTAACACAGCAAGTTGGACCGGAGGGTAATCTGGCCCTGGCCATCTTGGCACTGTGGCTTGCCCCAACACAGGTGGCACAAGACAACCTGTGTCCACCTGTGAGTTAGACGCAGCACTTGAAACCCTAACAGTTCAGAGACACCTATGTGTTCACTGCTGACACTCCATTCCTCTGTCCCCATTTACCCATCTTGAAAATAGACAGTCTCCTCCAGTACTCTTCCTGATGGAGTGGTATTGGGTTGAGGGAGAATAGTTTTCTCATAGTGAGGCTGTGCTTTCCCCAAACTCACTGAATTCGTGTGGTAGGGATGGTGGGGTGCCAGAGTGAAGCCGACTGATGGGGGCCCCGGACTTGTCATACATGCCTGGACCTGTCTTCTTACAGGGTTATGAAACTGAGGCCATCTGGTAAGAAGAACAGAGACCGGGGTCTCCAGGGAGGCCACTCTGCCAGCTAACCTGCTTATATTTCCTTCAACTGCTCAGACTTATTAACCCTGGGATTTTTCTAGAGAAATATGAGTTCTTTGCTACTACATCTATGTGCACAAGGAAAAGGCCAGGTGCCTCTCAGGGGTTGTGCGTCGCTTTAGAAGAGAGTAGCTGCTTACTCTACAGGTAAGATATCTTGGGGACATTTTACTGATGCTCTGGGAAGTTGTTAAACTTCTGAGATTCTGAGATCAGTGGAAGGAGGAAGCTGGAATCTGAATTGACTTTACCAGGAGACAAAGGGGTAGTGATCTCCTGAGTCACTGTGGACATTGCCTCACTGGTAGAGCTGGCCCAGTGGCTTCTAGGAGACTACAGCAGAGGGTGATCCGGCTGCTCAGCTCACAGGGCCTGTGCATGGCAGCTCTGTCTGGACCATGCTGACCCTTCTCGTCGGAGGCCTGAGGACATGGCCCACCAGCATGGGAGGACCCTCACAGGGGTGAAGATCAAGGTGAGGAGGCTGCATCCATCTGCTGGTTAAGAAGAGTCAAACTCCCAGGTGCCGCCCCTCAAACGCAGCTTCCCGGCGAGAGTGACCTTAGACTAGCGTTTTATTGTGACAAAGAAGCAGGAAGTCAAAATGTTTACTTGGAGAAAGTACTGGCAGTTTGCCTAATGCACTAAGTGAAGGTGGTCCTGTGAATTGTGGGTGAGCAGGCTGTGTACCTGTCCTCCCAGTTGGGCAAAAGGGCTTGGCTTTGCTCACCCACCCACCCTGCCTGTTGCCCTTCTATGGGCAGTGACCTCCCCTCATGTCTCTACTGCAGACTACATTGACTTCTCTTACGATCTGCAAACTTATTGCAAACTTGCTGTCCCCGAGGAGCCCAATCTCGGAGCAGCCTCTTCAGTAAGGTGCTGATTGCAGGCCCACCTGTGACCCATGAATTACAGTGTGTCTGTGCCGGGGACCCCAGACAGCACTGTGTGCCTCTTGCCAGTGGCTTGCTGAATGCCCAGTGTCTCAGGGCTGTGCTCATCTCATGTCCTGGGCTCCCCAAAGCCAGCGTCAATGATGGGTTGGCATTGCTGATGCTGGGAGTGCTGTGGCCACGATTCCAGGTATATGGGTTTGCATAGTTCACCACATCTCAACATGTATATTCCCTCTTCGCAGATGAGGAAGCGGAGGCAGCGCCTGAAGTGTCCTGCCCAAGGTCGCAATGCTGGAGTGTGCCTTCCCACCCTCTTCCCAGTGACTTCAAGGAAACCAAGAAGGGTATTTATGTGTGAATGCATTTGTACAAGTTTATGTATGCATGTGCATGTAAATATATATTTGTTCATGTTCATGGGTGTGTGTGCATGTATATATATGTACACGTTCATGTGTGCACCTATGGATTTGTATGTGTGCGTTGTACATGAAGCTCTGAGGTAGTTACTGAGTGTCTTCCTCATTTATTTGTTATTTTATTTATTTGTTTGTTTTATTTTTATTTTATGTGTGAATGTTTTGCCTACATGTATGTTTTGTACTACTTGCATGCCTCGTGTCCATGGAGGTCAGAAGAAGGTATTGGATCCCCTGGAACTGGAGTTATGCTTGGGTCCTTGACAAGAGCAGTAAAGTGTCCTCAGCTGCTAGGCTATCTCTCCAGCTCCACCTTAGTTTTGGAGACAGGGTTTCTCATTTATCTTAGAGCTCTCTGATTGGTGAGGCTGGCTGGCCAGTGAGCTCCACGGCTCTGCTTGTATCTACCTTTCATGGTTGGGATTGCAGGTGTGTGCAGTCATGCCCAATTTTTCTAGATGCAGCAGGGAGCAAACTCAGGTCTCCATGCTTCTGTGGAAGCCCTTTACTGACTGAGCCTAACGGCTCTGTGCCAATGGTGGTTAATAAACTCACTGATATTAAAAAACTGAGAATAATAAATTGATATACTAAAGGATTTCTAAACTTGCTTAGGAAATATTAAGTCACACAAAGAATTTAGCTAAAGTAGTGCCCCTGGCTCTCTTAGCAGGAGAGCATAATTCTACAAAGCAGGAAGGACAATCTTGGTTAACAGCTGCCTGGTAAAAGTACCCTGCTTGCGTACTGCGACAGTGTTGTTGAATTGTGAATCTTCCCATTTGTCCAAACAACCAAACTTTGGCTTTTTTTTTTTTTGCCTCTACGAAACATTTTTAATGGCTCAAAATGTAATCAAAGACTGTGAAATTCTATATGCTGATGGGATTTCTTTTTGGGGCTGGTTCTCTTGTATAACCAGAACCAGAATGCACTATTTTATTAAAGAGTTTTTCCTTATCAATCTCTCAATGGTGGAGTGCTTTCTCACCGAGGAGACAAGCTACATGATGAGTAACGTCACTGCTGCTATGGTTCTGGGTCCTAGTTAGCTTCTTTGTCAACTTAACACAAGGAAGAGTCATTTGAGAGAAGGAAACTTTAGCTGAGAGAATGCTCCCACCAGACAGGCCTGTGGGTAAGTCTGGAGGACATTCTTTTAAAATTAAAGTTTGATATGGGAGGGCCTAGCCTACTGTGGGTATTATCACTCCTGCTCTAGTGGTTCTGGATGATGTAGAAAAGCAGGCTGAGCAAGTCGTGGTTTGCAAGTCAGTGAGCAGCACTCCTCCATGGCCTCTGCTTCTCTTCCTGCTTCCAGGCTCCTGCCTTGAGTTCCTGCTCTGACTTCTTTAATGTTGGACTATGATGTGGAAGTGTAGCAATGCAAATCCTTTCCTCCACAAGTTGCTTTTGACTATGGTGGTTTTTTTTTTTTTACAGCAAGAGAAATTCTGAGTGAGTATTTGTATTCGATGGTAAGCCTGGTTTTGTACAGGTCAAGCCAGACAGTGGTCTCCCAAACACAGCAAGGACTTTTAGAGTGTGAACTGGATTTGCGAGATGGCTAAATGTTTAAGAGCATTGACTGTTCCTCCCGAGGACCCAGGTTCAATTCCCAGCACCTACATTGTAGCTCATAACTGTTTGTAACACAGTCCTGGAGGATTTGACATCCTTTTCTGACCTTTGTAGGCAGCAGACACACATGTGGTGAACATAGACATGTGCAGGTAAAACACTCATATACATAGATAATAAATAAATCTTGAGTGTGAACTGGAGATATACTGTCGGATATAAAAGAGAAAAAGAATTTGAAGTCCAAAAGTGTGAAGATTGTGGTGTTTCTGCCCTGGGTGGTAGTGGCCAGCTCCCTTACCTCAGCCTGGGGATGATGGCAACTGAAAAGGGACCTGTGACAGTGTGATGTAGATAACAGAGCGACACAAATTCCCATCCGAGGAAACTCGTTCTTG
This sequence comes from Ondatra zibethicus, assembly GCA_004026605.1. NCBI lineage: Eukaryota > Metazoa > Chordata > Mammalia > Rodentia > Cricetidae > Ondatra > Ondatra zibethicus. The sequence continues at coordinate 5,965 of PVIU01034607.1, read as the reverse complement.
AACGTTGACTGTGGATTGAGGCCACTTCCTCTCATGGTTGATGTGCAGCCCCTGGGGCAGGTGGTTGGTGTGGCATTTGCTTAGCGATGGATGTGCTGGTCAAGTACGACAAGATTGAGGTCACTTCGAGGGGTCAGATAGGCCTTTCCCTGCTCACAATGCTGTAAAATTAATCTTTCTGGATATTTAATGCCCAGTCTTATTATAAAGGTTTGGAAGTAGGAAACCAAGAAACCGTTATCCTGTGAGTCCACCTCGTGTTGGAGGGAGCAATTATCCAGGTGGCACCTCCCAAGGCAACTTCCCTACATGAACAGTACACAGATCACCCTGTGTGCTGCCTAGTTTTATGTCACATGGCACAGGATAGAGCCATCTGAAAGGACAGAACCTCAACTGAGAAAATGCCTCCATAAGATCCAGCTTAGGTCGATGTGGGAGGGCCAAGCCCTTTGCTGGTGGTGCCATCCCTGGGCTGGTGGTCCTGGGGTCTATCAGGAAGCAGGCTGAGCCAGCCATGATAAGCAGCCTCGGAAAGGGCCCTCCTCCATGGCCTCTGCATCAACTCCACTCTCCAGGATCCTGCCCTGTTTGAGTTTCTTTCCTGGCTTCTTCCAATGATGGACTACCGTGTGGAAGCGTAAGCCGAAACCCTTTCGTCCCCAACGTGCTTTGGTCATGGCGCTTCATCCAGCAGCAGGAGCCCACGTGCGGCACATTTGAAGCGTGGTTCTAATGGGGCTGCAGTGTGCATAGTATTCTGTGAGAAACGACTCCTTTTTCATACATGGGTTGTTGCCAGTGTTTAATTTTACATGAAGTTAGAAGCCTAGAGAACATGAATATTTTAAATCCTTGATTTCAAAATGTTGTTTTTCTAGAATGTTATTAATTTATACTTCTTCCGGCAGAACAGTCAACATTATATAGAAACGAATATACCGGGGAGGCTGCTTAGCCCTTGGCCAATCGGCAGAGAGAAAACACACCCAGGAGGCAGTGCTTAGCCCTTGGCCAATTGGCAGAGAGAAAGAAGCACTTGCTTGATGAAGGTTTGGAATTGTTGCTTTTTATTATTTTTTTTAAGTTACCGTACAAGGGGGGGGGAGTCCATTATGGAATTTGATACACATGTCATCGTGCTTGATCCTCGATCTGTCCCATCGCCCACTGTTCTCTCCCCTCCCCCCTCTTCCCACCCATTCCTCTCATATATTCCTGTCTGCCTTCATGTCACAGGTATTCTACTACTCTCTCCTGACTCCCTGCCCCTTAGGCTGGATCCCATCTAGACACCCATTCTAGTGTCATGACGTCTCTCTCTCTCTCTCTCTCTCTCTCTCTCTCTCTCACTTCCTTCCTCCCTCCTTCCCTCCCTCCCCCCTTTCTCTCATTTTAGTCTAGATTCTACTTGAGAGAAAACATGGCATTTGTCTGAGTCTGGCTCATTTCTCATACATAATTGTCTCCCATCCCATTCATATCCCCGCAAATGCCATGATTTCATTTTCTTTATAGCTGAATATAAAATCCTCATATGTCCATTCATGTGCTGTGGGCATCTAGGCTGGTTTCACTTCCTGATTCTTAGTCAACAATAAACACAGCTGAGTAGGTGTCTCTGTGGACTCAAGAGGTCTTTGGTATATCTGGGAGCTGTATAGCTGGGTCATTCAGTACTAGTTCTAGTTTGAGTTAAAATTTTTTTAAGTTTTTTTTTTAATTATGTATATGGGTGTTCTGCTTGCATGCCTGTGGAAGCATTACATGCATGCAGTGTCTGCTGTGGGAAAAAAGGGCGGTAGATCCCGTTACAGACGGTCGTGAGTCGCCGTGTGGGTGCTGGAACTGAACTGCTGAGATAGCTCTTTAACCCCAATTTTTAGTTTTGTTTTGTCTTTGTTTGTTTGTTGAGAAATCACCACACTGACGCCTGCAGTGGCTGCAGCAGTTTGCACTCCTACCAGCCGTGCATCAGAATTCTATGTTCGCATCCCTTCCAACGTTTGCTGTTGTTTCCCTGATGGCTGTCGCTCTGGCTGTGCGGAGATTCTCACCACAGTTGTAGTTTGCGTTTCTCTGTTAGCTGAGGGCCCCGCACACCTTGACAAGCATTCGTTGTCCATTTGGATTTCTTATATTGAGAGCTGTATCCAGTTCTTTGTTCAGTTTGTTGTTGTTGTTGGGTTTATTTTTGTTGTTGATTTGGTTCTTGTTCAATTTTTAATTTATTACTTGAAAATTATATATATATATGTATACACACACACACTGTATCAATTATACTCATCCCTACTCCCTTCCTTCAACTCCCACAACGTATCTCCTATCTTCTTCATCATGTCTTATCTCTTCTTTTCTGAATAACCCACAGAGTCTAGTATCCACGTGCTTATGAGGATGGGGTGATGCTGGGAGATGGAACTGGAGTTACAGAATTGTGAGCTACAATGAGGTGTTGGAAAATTTGGGCCCTGTGCAAAAGCAGCAGATGCTTTTAACTCCCGAGCCAGCCCTTTGGCCTTTCTTAACTCTCCTGCAAACATCCCCTGATTAGGCCCAGTGAACAGGGCCTCTCTTATACCCACGTCCTCCTCTGTTGTTGTCCTCAATGACTACAGCTGGTGGTGGCCAAGTGTCTCTAATGGCTCGCATGAGCCAGGCTGACAGGAACTGATTTTCCACATATTTCTTTAGGTTAGGCAGCCTTTGTCTCAAGGAGGGCTGGGTGATTACTCAACTTCTCTGCTCCCCCAGTACTCATACTGGTTCTATCCATCTCCATGTTCTGAGCCCCGTGAGCCAGACTGAGCCAGACTCTTCCATTGTTTGTTTGAAAAGTCTTCCCCAATTCCAGCACCTCTGGTGCAGAACATTCCCGGATTATTGTAATTTGCACCAAGCCATTGTTAAGGCCTCAACTGTGTCTAAGTCATGGATTTTCCCTTCCTTTGTAGGACGTAAGGGGTTTCTTCTGTCACTTTCTTCTCACTCTGCCCCTCTTCACCTCCCATGGGATACCAGTTTCAGGACCCTAGGAAGGCTTCATCACAGAACAGAAAACTACTCCCATAAAATCACTAAACTGAAGGGGCTTCAATCGGGGTAACAATTAATCGATGGCAGTGTACACAGCAGAGACCTCTTGCTGAGAACTGACCCCTCTGAAAACATGCCTCTTCCCGAAGACAGACACACAGGACACAGACCGAGAGTCACACAGGTCACAGACTAAGTCACACAGGACACAGACCGAGAGTCACACAGGTCACAGACTGAGTCACACAGGACACAGACTGAGTCACACAGGTCACAGACTGAGAGTCACACAGGACACAGACTGAGTCACACAGGACACAGACCAAGAGTCACACAGGTCACAGACTGAGAGTCACACAGGACACAGACTGAGTCACACAGGACACAGACTGAGTCACACAGGACACAGACCGAGAGTCACACAGGTCACAGACTGAGTCACAAAGGACACAGACTGAGTCACACAGGACACAGACTGAGTCACACAGGTCATAGACTGAGTCACACAGGACACAGACTGAGTCACACAGGACACAGACTGAGTCATATAGGAGATAAACTGAGAAATTACATAGGAGGCAGGATGAGAGCCACAGACTATCACTCAACTTTCCCCACAAAGAGAAAACAATCCCCCTAGATTCTTGTTATTGTACTAGACACCCCCTTTGCAATCCAGTTTATCTGCATCATGACTCTTTGTAGATGGATTTAAAACCAAAAATAACGGTGAGTAAGAGACTAGTGTGGTTATCATGCATGCCCGGTGAAAACAGACGAATGAAGATGCACATCATGGTAGAACCGCATACTCAAGAAAGGTATTTTACTTCAATATGTGTAACTGTGTGGGCATGTAGTTCACAGGTACTGGACTTGCCTGGCACGTGCAAGGCCTTGGATTGAATTCCTAGCAACACACATACACCACCACCTCCACCACTACCGATCACCTCTCCACACACTCACATACCACACTCACATGCCACACTCGCATGCACACCACCACATATTCACATACACACACTCACACACATCATAGTCATATGCACACACACACATAAACACATACCACCACCATCACCACATACTCGCATACACACACTGACATGCATGCACACACCACACACACACACACATCTCAATGCTGCATAGGAAAGACACCTGTAAATCAAACACACCATGCTGCTTTTGTTGCGCATTTGATGGAAATTTTCTGACTTCCAGTCATACAACAGTTAAATATCAGGGAGCCACCCACAGCCTTCCGTTCTTATAAGGTGTGATATGTTCACGTGGCAGAAGTTACAGCACATATTGATGATAGAAACAGGTTTCTACAGAACACAAACATCAGCTCCAAATAATAGTGTGTTTTGCCAAGAACTGAAAAATAAAAAGAAAATCACAGGTGATGAATTAGAGCAGTTCCTGCCCCATATACATGGGACAAAGGTACCAAGACTGCCAGTGGATGCCTGAGCCTGGAGAGGGTTGAAGCCCGTGTACTTTCTACCCTAATGCACGCATCTTGGATGAAGTTTAATTTGTACACTAGTCTCAGGGGCTCACAATAATAACCAACTATAGATTGTTGCAGGGTGAGGACCCATTTGTTTGTCCTGGCCGCCCAGTTAGCTTAGCCCCGAAATAACCACACAGAAATTATATTAATTAAAACACTGTTTGGCCTGTTAGCTCTAACTTTTTATTGGCTAACTCTTACATCTCAGTTTAATCCTTTTCTATTAATCTGTGTATTGCCACGTGGCAGTGGGAAAGATTCAGCATGTCTGACTCTGGTGGCTCCATGGTGGCTCTCTCTTACTCTCCTTTCTTCCTCCCAGCATTCAGTTCTGTTTTCCCCGCCTACCTAAGTTCTGCCCTATCAAAAGGCCAAGGCAGTTTCTTTACTCATTAACCAATGAAAGCAACACATACACAGAAGGACCTCCCACACCACTGGAGTGGACTGTGAAAGCCAGAGCATGCTTCCTCTCTCACAAACGAGGTGGGGGCTGGAGAGGCAGCTCAGGAGCTGAAAGTATGAGTGTGCTCCCCAGCACCCACGTGGTGGCTTGAAACCAGCTTTAACTCTGGCCTCTGAGAGCACTAGGCATACACATGGGGCATGGACATGCGTGCAGGCAAAACATTCCCACATGTAAAATTTAAAAGAGAAATAATAAAAATTAAAAACCAATAATGAAAGTGGACTTGTTTGCATTTGTGGGTTGTTTTAAAAATATTTTCAGAGCTGTTGGCTGCAGGCCTCTGGTCCTCTGATGGGGGGCCTATTCTAGGTCACTTTGCATATGATGAGAAAGTTTTAAAAATTCGGTTATCAGGGCTGCTGGTCCCTGTATAACTCTTGGAGACAGGTAACAGCTATTGTTCAGTTGTTTATTTCCCATATGTGCACATGTGGGTGGAGTGGCGAGTTTACAGAAGGAAATTCTATATTTTCAATGGCCCGCTGGGAAACTGCATCTCAACAGACTACTGAGTGAGCTGGAGCACACAGAGCTGGACACACAGGCCAAACCCAGAGAGCTGCAGGGTCTTCTAGACCGTTCCGTGTGTCTTTAGGTGAGAATTAGCACACATCCCTTTTCACAGAGACTTTTAAATGACTGAGCTCTACAGCTACACGAAATGCAGAAACACTCTTCAAAACTAGTAATTGCAAGAGCAAGATTGAGTTAAAGTATCAGAATAGACATGCATTCCAGAATTTGGTTATTTTATGAATATAGATTTTGGAACATAAGACTTTTAGAAAAAAAAACACCTTAGTTTGTACTCTGTAGCAATTTAAGTGACACATTAACTAAAAGGAACAATATAAGATGAATGATACAGCAACAAATCCAATATGTATAATACTCTGTGTGTGTGTGTGTGTGTGTGTGTGTGTGTGTGTGTG
>PVIU01034606.1:0-11170 GCA_004026605.1 Ondatra zibethicus | reverse complement strand
AGGAGGGATGGGGGTGGGCCTTGGACTTCCAACAGGGCAGGGCACCATGCCCTCTTTCAAGGAAAAAGGGGGAGGGAGGAGGGGTGGGGGGTAGTGGGAGGGGACCGGGAGAAGGGGAAGAAAGGAAAAAAAATTTTTTTATCTTTAATTATGTTCTTGAATGGAAAAAATAAAACAAAACAATGTATGGAAAAAAAATGGATATTGTGGGAATAGTAATTGTGGATTCTGGTTCACGAATACTAATTTGAGACCTCTGCTCTCTCTTTAAAACCTATGAAGTCAGGAGCGTTTCCATTCGCCTTCTGTGTGTTTCCTTTAGGGACCTGACGGGAAGGGCACATGAGCAAAGGCAGAAAATAGAGTTTCTGAGGCTCCTGGACAAGTGTTGGTTACATAAATTAAATTCGCAAAACGGGAGATGATGACTAGAGATGGCCAGCAGCAAGATAACAACAGTCCAGTCTGTCTGTCTGTCTTCCAGCTGAAGTTAGGAAAACTTGAAAAGCTAGCAGTCACAGTTTCTTGTCTTCTCAGAGTTCACAAAACAAGAAATGCGTGCACATCAGAGCCACATATGAGAAAGAAGCAAACAACAGGCGCCGAGAGAAAATAGCTAACACGTATCGTATTCCTCTGACGCCAGCACTTTGCTTGAGTGGAATGAGGGAGGCATTTTCTGACTGGATATTCCAATGCAAATCAGGTGGTTGCTGGCCTACGTTATCAGCCTTAATAGTACTTTGCCCATACTGAAAGTCCCTTCATTTAGGGGCCCTGCACAGCAATAGCTGTGTGCAATCACACTGGGAATACCAGTTTCCTTACTGCTCAGTCTCCTCTGGCAGGGTGGCACTGGGAAGGTCATAAGAGCTTCTCTGGTAGCACCCACTGCCTTCCTTGTGGAATGCAGCTTAAACTGTTCTCCTGAAGCAAGAAAAGCAAAAGGGAGAAACTTCCAGGCTCTCGAGGAAAGTCAAAGGACGAGAGCATTAAAAGCAGGACTAGGATAGTGATGAGGTATTACGAAGATTTGCCTACAATTAGTGGAGAGAAAGGGAGGCAGGAGGCACTCTAATGCAATGACTGAATGGTAGCATGAAGTAGTTAAGTTTGATTCTTGTAGACTGCCAACATGAGGAGTCCTAACGTTCAGCCTAAACAATGCTCTTTAAATAATAGTTGTGCATTAAATATTTGCTGTGATGATGATTATGGCGGTGGCGGTGGTGGCGGCGGTGGCAGTGAATTTAAAGAAATCAGAGTGATGTTCCCTAGTGATAAATGTGTCTGCTGCTTGGAGTCCATTAAGGAAACAAATATTTATTACAACCCATTTTTAAGGCAAACATGTAGGTCTTTAAAAATGTAAAGTAGAGCTGGTTCAGAAATAGTCAGAACTAAAAGTGTACCATAAGACAGCTGTAGTGATGGCGATGTGTACATACATTCTTCAGCTTTGCCATCAACTCTCTGAAGACAGCTTCTCCCTACACCCCACCCATCACCCTGCCCCATTCCAAGGAACTCCCAATATCAACTCTGAACCTCAACATCAACTCTGAAGCAAAGTCTCCTCTGCAGGACATTCAGTGAAGCACGCAGAATCCACTGGAAGCCTCTGCTAAATCTTTCAGTTCATCTGGGTTCACAGGTGTAACATACATAGTACGATGTGGGCAACACTCTGGCTGGCAGTGCTCCTGCCACAGCGTGAGCGTGACTGAAAGACTTGGCAAATGGCGTCATTGAAGTTGGAGGGCATGGACGCGTACAGAAAAGATTCTTGGATCTTTACCACCAAACAACAGAACTTTGGATTTCAAACCATTAAAAAATCTTGTATCACACACATGCGGTTTTAAAATATTTTGAAACTTCAAAATCTAATGTAGCAGGGAATATGGCAGTAATGTAGACAGCATACTCAATACACAAAAGGAGAGACTCTTCTACCTTACTATTTTAGCTTTTTCTTGTTTAGGCCACTAACTAAATGATCTATTTGTGTGAGAGCCAGTAATGGGACTAAAGGAGAGGGGAAAACCCGAAGAAGAAGGTCATTAGCTTTTATCATATTTAGAGACTACAGGGAGCTGACACCTCAGAAGAAAGACCAGAAAAATGATGGGATTATTAAAGCAGATTCACCTAAAACTACTGGGAGGATCTGAAGTTGAGGATTTTATAACCTAATAATTTATGCTGAAGCAATTACCTATAGATGAACTAGCCATTTTGAAAAGCGGGATTTATCTCCATGGTTTGCCAAATATCATAGGACAATAGTTATTACTGAAACAATAACAGCTTCCTTAAGACTTTCTAAGGTTACATAAGAAAATACAGAAGTCCACCCACCACCAAGACACGAATTTACACACGCAGTCCTCAACCTGATGGCACAGCTTAGTTTTCTTCTTATTTTGACCTTTGTTTTCTTTTATTAGTTGGTTGGTTTGTTTTGTTGTTGTTTCCTCTGCTGCCTCTTGTTGTTATTGTTATGGTGATGGTGGTGGTGGTGATGATGGTGGTGGTGGTGGTGGTGCTCGGGGGTCAAATCCAGCACCCACTGCAAACACTCTACCTATGAGTCTACACACCCTGACTTTTGAGTAGGCTTTTCCCCTGTGCAACTAAGTCCTTTCTTTGTTTAATCACCAGAGCGTCTGACCTCTCAGAACGCAGCATGTCTCTAAGCCAGTGGCATGCCCATTCTGAGGGCTGTACTGATTTCTGACCTGTGGTCTAAAGAAGAGTCTGAGAGAGCAATTAAAAACACATTTGTTAGTGTGTATGACATTACTCTTAACCATTCTGCAAGAAAACAAATACTGTTGGTGCCAGGCATCTGCAAACCCATAAACACCAAGCTGCCAGGATGCTTTTCCTGGCTAAGAAGGAAGCTCAAGTTTTCAGATTTATACCTTAATGTGCCCAGCAGTGATATTGCCTCCAGTGGTGCTCTGTGGTACCCGACTTACTAATTAGACTTTGCAAACTGAGCCCAAGTGGTGCTGTCCTTCCTCTGTGACCCTGTGACTGCTGTCCCTCTGATTCTTCAGCTGCCCCCAAGCATCCGACATCACAGCAACGTGTGAAGCAAAGAAGAAAACGCAATGGGTGCATTGTTTTTATAAAGTTACTAGCGTTCCGGTGATTACTCATCACTGACTGTGGGAAAGTAAAGGCCACCCAGGGTTCCGCTGTCTGCTTTCAGTCTTCATTGCTAGTTGCTAAATTTAGCTTTCTTCTCACCCTGTCTCAGGAGCACCTTTTCTATATGCCTGACAGCACGTCTCCCCAACTTTCCTCATTTCTCTGGGGATATTGTGCTATAGGTTAGAAACAGGGTGAAGTTACGGAAATCCATCTGTTTAAGCTTGCTTTCACACTTGTGATGTCTTGCTCCTGTCTCCTCTTCAGTTAACACTCGGTTCCTTTTCCTGTGCTTGCCTCCCTGGACACTACCACTTGCTTTGGAGTCAGAGCCCAGCTCAGTTCTCTTCTCTGTGTCCAATCCTCACACAGCTTAGTGGAGCAGACCCAGATCTCAAGCACACGGAGATCTTGTTGGAGGCAGGTGGATCACATGCATGTCAGTGGAGCTTCCTCCCTGAATGCAGGCTTATGGATGTTCGAAAACCTCCCCTCCTGGGTGACTCTTCACCCTCATCCTGAAAGCTAGTCTGTGTTTGCTTTATTTCTTTTGACTTTTTCTAAAATTACAAGCAATTTTGAAGATAGAGCAATATCCAGAATCCCATTCATAGTTTAGTGTAGCCTTCATCTAAATATTCTTCTTATAATGGACATGCAGATGTCATTTACTGGATATCTGAACAATCACCTGCACATCAACAAATATATCCCCCAAAAGATATATATATCCATTCCTGCAGTCTAAAATACTAACTTCTTTTTTTTTCCCTTTTCAGCAACCTACTAAAGTAAAGTGTGAAGGGGAAATTAGGTAATTTAAGCAGTTACAAGCTCCTTTTCAATTGAATCCATGGGAAAAAGTCAAAGACTCGTGAGTAGGGTTGATTTTTACCTCTGCACAAAATAGGGGCCTGCCAACAGAAGTGTGACTTGAGAGTTTCCAGAAGAACTACTTACCTAAGTTCCAAATCTCCCTCAGTAATCGGCTCAAGCGCTCTTAACACCGGCATGAGAGCTTGCGTTCTTCTTTAAAGAAAAGATTATGAAGTGCAAGATACCTCTTAAAATGGCAATGGTCCTGGAAGATGAATGCATTTAAAACTGCTGAGCATTTATATATATATGGACCTGAGGAGCAGATTGAAGTCAATGAGATGGCAATAAGTAAGCAATGAGATATTTGATAAGCATAAGAGGAGCTGAAAATCTAAATACAGATGAAGGGAACCATGCTGGCTCCAGACAGCAAGGGTGAGGAGACTATAAAAAGCCTGGCTGATGAGGAAAATATGTGATTAAGCAAAGGTCGTGAGAAGAGGTAGTAAGGAAAACCACAGAGATGAAAATACATACTTTGCAATTTTCCAGGCTCTGGAAAAGTAGTATTCTCCACAGCTTTCTCGGTCTCCCATCACGGAGCCTCTGAGACCTTCCAAGTGAAGAACACTCCTTATATTCCTCTTAATGCTCTGATTAAATCCAGATTAGCACAGTGCCTGGCACATAGTAAGCACTCAATAAATATGTGATTTATTGATATCCACCTTCCTGTCGGCTTACATGTCCTGCCCCCGACACCACACCTCAAAGGGCTCTGCAGATGAAGGAAACTACCCATGTTGAGTGTAAAGACACAGTTATTACCCCAGAGTTAATACAAGAGCCCACCAGCTAGATTAACATGGTGGGCCCAGATACCTTAAGTTAATTGAGATGAGTGAGAAATTAATACTATCTTACCTTTCCTGAGAATAATTATCAAGAGAATATTCTGGCATAGGTGTTTGGGCTCCGAATATAAAAACAGTTGAATAATCCAATGCCACAGATGTAAGACACCAACTAACACAGAATTGCAATGATCTAGGAATATAAGTGAACCAATAGGTAAGCAATCAAGCCTGGATTCTTAAAATCATCCACCTGTTCCATAGCCTAGCTTCAATGAACTGGACCAAGAATTAGTAACTCCCAGTTGATCACAAATAGAAGGGCCTAGAAAGAATGCTGCAACCCTTCCATATGCAATGGTGTTATACTTGTGCCTTTCTGTCCATTTCCCTCTGATGGCGCAAATGAGTCTATTAGTGAGTAAAGCCAGACTGTTCTGGGCACAGAGCCACCCAATCCAGACCTAATGTTCCAACCAGAACTGAATACGGTAGGTCACTTTGTGGAGCCAGTGAGAAGCCCACAGCTCCGCTCTGTATGGGCAACTCACTCTGCCTATGAGTTATCCAAGAGTATAGATGGGAAAGAAACATGGACACCAGTAAGGAACAACACTGTCCAAAGCCAGGAAAGATGTGGTGATGGCTTCAACTCAAACGGCGCAACAGATGTGGGAAGAACTCCAGACAGAGCCCAAACTGAAACCCAATATTGTGCTAGACCTTTTAAAGTGAGGTACACATAGAGGGAGGTAATGATGATGATATTTTTTGTCTTTTGTCCTGACAAAGTGATTTAAAAAAAAAAAAAGATGACATTTGTTGAAATGCAAGGTTTGCGGGGAGGGCTGAACTCATCACATTTGAGTATCTTTTACTTATCTCAGAGATGCCAAGTGAACAAAGGGATGTCTACCTTTAGTTTTTGACATATTTATAATGGTGCTATTAGGCATCACTAGCATTTAAACACTGTTGAAAGCATGGTCAGATGAAGGTCCTTAGGGAGCAAATGCTGGGAGAAATGTGACAGATAGAAACCCTAGCCCAGGGACACTTCTGTAAAAGTCTTGGTTGCACTGAAGCAGCTACTAGAAGGTGGTTACAAGAAGCAGTGGGAGCCTCCTCCTCCACAAAGGGCCAGGCTGATATGATTATTTCCAAAGACAGAATGTCGGGTTAAAATCACTTCTTTATCTAAATGTTTTGTTATTTAAACTTGAAGAAAATCAAATATTATTCTGTAATCCTTGGGCTGTCTTTAGTCATTCTAATCCAATGGATTAGACTTCCAAGGTACTGATTTGTTCTGTTCTGTTCTGTTTTGACTCAGATTGGCCTCAAAATTGTGATCCTCCTGTCTCGGTCTCCCAAGTGCCGGAATCACAGGAATAGACCACAATGCCTGATTTTTCAACTTTAAAAAAAAATCCTACTTTTCTTTAAAAAGGGAATTTTCAGAGCTAAACTGGATTCTCTTGGTGTAGATCCAGACTTGCCAATAACCAAATGCTAATATGTTCATTTAAATTAATTTAACTAGAGTAAATAAAGAAAACTTTTTTAAAAACTTATTATTATTTTGTGCAAATCATATTAGAGGAGGCGTGGATGTTGAGATCAAAGTGAAATTTTTGGGAATTGGGGTTATTTTTTCATATCCTTATGTAGATTCTAGGGACCCAAATTAGACTGCGGAATTAAACTCTGGTTGTCAAGCTTACTTAGTGAGCATTTTACTATTAAGTCATCTTGTCAGGGCTCAAACTTTTAACTGGGTATCTCATTTTCACTGGAAGCTTAATCATAAAAATTAGTTCCTACTTTCCTATGTATAAAAATGCCTTGCACTCATATATCCATTTTATTATTATTTTATTATATGGGTGTTTAGTCTGTATGTATGTCTTGTGCCACAAGCAAGCCTGGTACCTTCAGAGGCAAAAGAGGGAGACGATTCCCTGGTACTGGAGTTACAGAAGATGCTGCACCTCCGTGTGGGTACCAGGAATTGAACCTTGTGGTGATATTTTGTTTGTGATTTGACAAATAAATTTTGCCTGAAGATCAAAGTACCGAGCTAGCCACACTAGTTAGTCATAGGGGCCAGACAGTGGTGACACACACCTTTAATCCCAGCTCTCGAGAGACAGAGGCATATGAAGTGAGTTCAAGGCCACCCTGGGCTACACAAGATTGAATCAATCTAAAAGAGAAGCAGAGCCAAGCAGTGGTGGTTCACACCTTTAATTCCAGCACTAGAGAGGTGGAGGCAGAAAGTAATGTGGCTGAGCAGAGAAAGAAATATAAGGTGGAAGGAGACAGGAGCTCGGGATTCAGTCTGAAGTTTTGTAGAGACAACATTCAGTCTGAGGACTTGGAGAGACAGGATCCCCCATTTGATCTGAGGATTTCACAGAGGTAAAGAGCTAGTGGCTGACTGCTCTGCTTCTCTAATTTCTCAACTTTCAGCCCCTAATATCCGACTCCGGGTTTTTAATATTAACGTCAATTAGAATTCAAACAACAGAACCTGAATCCTCTGGACAAGTAGCTAGTGCTCTTATTTGTTGGCATGTCACTCCAGTCCCTCATATATCCATTTCTGGGGAATTGGAGTGGGCAGAATGGTTGTCTTGGATACATGGAAAAATATTAACTTCCAGGAGATACTGTTTGAAATGGATGAATATAGAGGCCTAAATGTATAGACTTATGATTATATTTTAGAAGGATTAAAGAGTTAAATACATTATACAAATTATGATTCACATGTTCTAAGAGTAATGAAATTGAGGATTTCCATGACCTTATCTGTGATCTTTCTTTAATGGAAATAATGGAAGGTTTTGGTGCACACACTGAAGGAGTTGGAGGGTAGAGATCATCTCCTGTCTCAGGAGTGTTTTTTTTCCTACCCTCCTCCAAGAATGGAGTGGGTAGACAGCAAAGGGAAAAATAATGGTGACTTTATTTGCCTCATGGTAATAATTATTGGAATGGAAACTAACTCAGAGCCTTCAGTGGCAAAAGGATGCCAATGAGAGATCACGCGTGTTCCAACTCTAAGTCCTTGGCAAACTATGGGTGCCAGTTGGGAGAAGTTCCCTGCAGAGCAAGACTTCAGGTCACCAACAGACATAGAAGTGATCAGGTCTCGAAGGCAGGAGTAACAGGTCTCTTATGATTGAAGCAAGAATGAGTCTCTCTACCTGTAGTCACTGGTTGAGCCATAAAGCCTGGCTCCAAAGAACAACCTGCCCAGGCCTTAGGTGTAGGGAACCTTCTCCACCCCAGGTGAACTCCCTGCCAGAGACAAAAGCCTCAGGCTCTAGGACCTGGTGAGCATCCATCTCTAGACAACTCCCTGTCCTGGCTGGAAGTCTCAGGAGAACCTAAACGTATTGCAAAATCAGTTGAGTTCTGATTGGCTGAACACGACCATGCACATACTACTACCCTGCACACGTACCCATAATTTAAAAAATAAAGTAATTGCTTAAAAAAGAAACAGTAGCACACTGCACACACACAGCAGAAGGTCTGTAAGAACAAAGCTACTGGTTGGTAGAAGAGAGATTTTAGAGGCCACACATTGATCTCCATAGGTCGTACTCCATATGTAGCTGATCTTTGAAGACTGGAAGAAGTGGCAGGGATTTGTTTTTTTATGATGCTTAGACTTCAACACAAAGGAATAGAGGAAATGAAGAAGCAAAGAAATATTTCAAACTAAGAAGAAAATGAAACTGTGCCACCCAGCCCTAAATAGATTGGAGACGCATAAATCACATGGCAAAAAAATTCAAGATAGTTTTTATTGAAAACAACAAGTGAGTTCCTGAGGATATTCTATAAACAAAGTAAGAATTTCAAACAAGATTAGTTTTTATAACTGTTAAAGAATTAAGATAGGTACTGGGAAGATGGTTCAGTGTTAGAGTGCTTGCCACACAAGCATGGGGACCTGAGTTGTATCACCAGCACACACACAAAGAACCACATGTGTTCAGATGTCTCTGTGCTAGAGGGGAAGATACAGGTGGCTCCCAGGAGGAGCATGGCAGCCAACAGAGCTAAATCAGTGAGTTGCTAGTACAGGGAGAGATGCTGTCTCAAAAACTGTGCGAGAGTAACTGAGGAAGATATCTCTTGTTGAGTTCTAGATTACAGACACATATGTGCACTCTTGCAAGCACGCCCGCATGCATTCAAATTCATATACAGACACACACTACAAACATAGACACATACCACACACACAAATATATATATGCATATATATAGTTTTTAAAAATTCACTTTAAAATGTCCAAAATGCAAATCTTGGAGTTGAAGAATGCAATAACAGAACATAAAATATCGAAGGATGTGGCAATGGCAGCTGAACAGAGCCAGTGGAAGACAGAGTCGGCCAACTCAAGACAGATTGTCTACAGCTTCTCATTTAAGGGAGGGACTGGGGAGATTGCTCAGTGGCACAAACATGAGCACCTGATTTTCAGTCCCCAGCATCCATGAAAGGACAACATGGGGGAACTGGCTGGTAACTCCACTGCAGCCCAACTACAACAAAATGGCAAGTTCCAGGCAAAAGGAAGGACCCAGTCTCAGGAAGCAAGTTGGAGGGAGAGAGAAGGTACCCAAAGTCAATATCGACCTCCACACAAGTGCACACACATGTACTTCTCCCTGTCTCTGCCTCCCTCTCTGTCGCTCTCTTTTTCTGGCACACACTCACATAAACACAAAAATAATTGATTCTTTAAATGATCTAGTCAAGAGAACAAAGTGGACAAAATAAGAGTGAAAAAGAGTGAAGAAAGTCTGCAGTACTTAAGAGAATCCTAAATCAGGGAAATGCATGGACCATGCAAATTCAATAAAGAGAAGATGGAATTTTATTTAAAGATCCAATAACTGAAAATTCCAAAATGAAGAAGGAAATGGACATTCAGATACATGAATCCTAAAGACTTTAAATGAGATAAACCAAAAGGTTCATTTTTGAGACATCATAAGCAAATTGCCAAATTTTCAAAAAGAAAACCAGAGTTTTGAAAGCAGCAGCAGAAAGCACATGTTCCCGGGATCTGATTAGAATGCCAGAGAAGTTTTCAGCAGAAATCTTGCTGGGTAGAAGACAGTGAGATGATTCAAGACATTCCAAGAAAAACTTTTCAACCTACCGCATGGTACCTAGGAAATGAATGAAAATGAGATTAAGACTTTCATATATAAACAAAAGTTGAAGAAGATTCTGGCAAGACATTGTAATGGGAAGCAGGAGTAATCATGTCCCCACATCCATAGAAATAGTAGTGAAAGAAGGGGTCAAGGGTTAAACACTGACGATTATAGGCTCAGATAATAAGCTGCAGTTGAATTCAATAAAGTTAATCTCAATATAGTCATAACAGCTTGTTGTTTGCTACCAGCTCCAGGATGGCAGCGGTTCTAAAAGAAGATGATAGACAGCATGCAGAAAGCAGAGTGAGCAAAGAGCACCTGGTCCTACCAGTGCTGCTGGTCTGTGCTCTGACTACAGAGAGATTATCAACTAGGTGAGCATTCATTGCCATTATGCCTCCCTTCATTGTTTCAAGTGTATATCCCCTGAGATGGCTGGAAGGCAATCTGTGAGATGGTAGAAAATGTTTGCAAACTGTATGCCTGATTAAGGATTAATCCCTAACTCTTTGAGAAACTATAACTCAATAGTAAGTTATTTCTACAAATTTTAAACATAATTCAATTCAGCTAGGCTAAGAACATGATAAGTTTTTCAAAAGTGGGCATATATGTGACTAAAATGTATATGTAAAGCATCATTAATCATCAGGGATGTGTAACCAATTAATCACACTTATTAAGATGGCAACTATTAAGAAACAAAAGTCAAGTGTTTGTGATGATGTGGAGAAAACAGACTCCTCCTTGTTAGCGAGAGTAGACATTGATTAAGTCATCACGAAAAGTAGTGTGGAGGTTCTCCAAAGACCAAAATCAGAGCAAACCCACCTCTGCAAGAAGAAGAAAGAGGAGGAAGAGGAAGAGGATGAGAAAGACGAGAAGGAGAAGGAGGAGGAAGAGGAGAAGGAGAAGGAGAAGGAGAAGGAGAAGGAGAAGGAGAAGGAGAAGAAGAAGAAGAAGAAGAAGAAGAAGAAGAAGAAGAAGAAGAAGAAGAAGAAGAAGAAGAAGAAGAAGAAGAAGAAGAAGAAGAAGAAGAAGAACAAGAACAAGAACAAGAAGAAGAACAAGAAGAAGAAGAAAGATCTAGCAATTTTATTTTGGTAAAATTGGTTTGTTTGTTTTTGTTTTTATTTGTTTTTTGGTTT
>PVIU01034605.1:0-11172 GCA_004026605.1 Ondatra zibethicus | reverse complement strand
GCATCAATGTTCATAAGTGAGATTGGTCTATAATTCTCTTTCTTGGTTGCGTCCCTGTGTGGTTTTGGTATCAGGGTAATTGTAGCTTCATAAAATGAGTTTGGTAATGACCCTTCAGTTTCTATTATGTGAAACACCTTAAGGAGTATAGGTATTAGCTCTTCTTGGAAGTTCTGGTAGAATTCTGCATTAAAACCATTTGGTCCTGGGCTTTTTTTGGTTGGGAGGTTTTTGATGACAGCTTCTATTTCCTTGCGACTTATAGGTCTATTTAAATTGTTCACCTGGTCTTGGTTTAATTTCGGTATGTGGTATTTATTTAAAAAACTGTCCATTTCTTTTACATTTTCCAATTTTGTGGCATACAGGCTTTCGTAGTAAGACCTAATGTTTCTTTGAATTTCCTCAGTGTCTGTTGTTATGTCCCCCTTTTCATTTCTGATCTTGTTAATTTGAGTGTTCTCTCTCTGCCTTTTGATTAGTTTGGATAGGGGTTTGTCCAGGGATAGCATATCCCTCAGTGAGCTTGACACTCCCACATAAGTTACTACCTGTAGTTTATGTCTAGAATAGGGAAATCTTATAGAAAGAGAGAAAAACCCAAAAACAAAAATGATGCAAATTAGAATCTCTTCAGGACATTTATGATGGAAAATTCATTTATCTTTTACACTTGAACTTTGCCCAATTGCCAAGATGCACTTTCTTAATAAAAATACTTTATTTTCTCAGACACAATAGTGTCAAGAAAGTCTTCTACATTAATTAAGGAAGCCTGGAAATTTCCTGAAGTAACTTTACTAAATAAAGAACAATTAAAGCCTGGCAGTAGTGGCACACTTGGAAGGTAAAGGCAGACACATCTCTGAGTTTGAGGCCAGGCTGATGTACAAAGTGTTCCAGGACAGACATCCGTGGCTACACAGAGGAATCCTGTCTTGATAAAAAAAAAGTGAAAACAAACAAATAAACAAACAAAACTTATTAGCTCTGAAAACAAATTAAGCTTTTACACTGAAATAGAGAATATATTTAATGTTTCTTAGTCTGAGTTAATATTTCTGTGATGAAACACTATGACCACAGCAACTTGAGGGCAAAAAGGTTGATGTAGCTTACACTTCCATATTATTGTTCATCAAGGAAAGGAAGTCAAAACAGGAACTCAAGCAGGACAGGAACCAGGAGGCAGAAGCTGATGCAGAAGCCATGGTGGAATACTGTTTACTGACTTGTTCTCATGGTTTTTTCTGCCTGCTTTCTTATAGAAACCAGGACCACCAGGCCAGGGGTGACACCACTCACAATTGTCTTGTCACCCCCTCATCAATGGCTAATTGAGAAAATACCCTATAACCTTACCTTATAGAAGCATTTTTTTTCAATTGAGACTCTCTCGTTTCAGATGAAACTAGATTGTGTCATGTTGACATAAAACTAGTCAGCTCATAATGTTTCCATCATATCTGGGAACATAAAAATTAAAACAATGATAATTTCATGGTTGAGACAATAGCTGTTTTGTGAATATCTGTATCACATTAGTATAATTCAGTGTCACTACTCAAGTTGTATGGGGGGGTTATCATATTTGTAGAGAATACCTGTTATTATTCTTGACATTAATATTCTCTGACTCAAGAGTCTTGGCATCCTTTTAGTCTGGCACTCAAAAAGTAACAACAAATTGTAATTCTTGACAAGAAACCTATTTTTTCACCATAGACTTAGGATGACATATTACTTAAGAGTAATTATGACTGAAAAACTTATTCATACTTCTTCAGGGTGGGAAATTCTTCTGTAACCTCTCACTTCTAAAGCCAACAATTTGATCATTCTCACAGACTTGCTTCCATTGACTAGCAGAGTCAAAGATGAATGGAGAATGAATTAATCATTTCTAATACTAGTAAACTAAGACTGACATTGATTGAGAAATACAAATATTTTAATATGGTTTATTTCGTGTTTGATAGACCTGGATAATTATGATATGGACAGATAGGCTTATAGAATTTTACTGTAGTGAAGATTTGACTCTGAATTATTTTAAATCATTGCTGAAGAATATATTGAATGATCTGTTCTTTGAATTACTGGCTACTAACATAAGGGGAATCTCATAGTCCTTGATCATTCTCACTTAGAATGGTCTCCTTTTTCTGACAACAGAATTTTGTCTATTGTATTAAACAGACTATAATGAGTTTTTCTGTCCTACCAGCCACCTCCCAAATGATGACAAGGAGATGTCAACTCAACCGATAGCTTAGACTTGTTCCTGACTAGTGATTAAAACTTATATTAACCCATATTTTTTATTGATGTACAATTTACCATGTGGCTTTTTTCTGTAGCCCATTCTATGTCTAACTTGTTCCATGTTTCCTTGCAATCTCTCTGCTTATCAATTATCTCCTCTTACTTCCTCTCCCTCTGTTCATGTAAGTTGTGCCTATACCTCCTGTTTAGCTATTGACCATTCAATTCTTTATTAAACCAATTACAGCAATACATCTTCACACAGTGTGCAAATATCCCACAACAGTCAGTACTTATAAGTCAAGTAACACATACACAGGACCATTTCTGAGGCTTTTATATCTGTCTCTAATCATAGAACCAGAAACACTATTTTAGGCTCACATATGTATCCAGCACACACCAAAATTGAGGCACTATGTATCTCTTAATATTTTGGGAATGACTGAGTATATGTGTGTGTTTATTTTACAGAGAAATGTCCTCTCTAAAATGTTTTAAGCAGCCTACACTACCATAAAAGAATAATAAAGATTGGCATGACTTAGATAATGACATTTCATTCTTAAAATGTTTTGACAATTTGGTCCTGATGAGAGGTGTCTGGTTAGATAGTAGAAGACTGATTCTCATTGCATCCTCACATGGTCTTTTCTCTGTGAACACATGACATTTAAAGGAAGTTCATTCTCTTTCTTTTATTAGAAGTATAACAGTTATATTGGATTTAAATTTCCCTTTGTATAAAAAGGTCAAGTAACATGTAAAGGCAAACCTATCAGAATTACACTTAACTTCTCAATGGAAAATCTGACAACCAGAAGTTCCTGGACAGATGTTCTACTGATACTAAGAGACCATGGGTGCCAGCCCAGACTATTATACCCACAAACGTTCTAAGTCACTATAGACAGAGAAAACAAGATATTTTATGACAAAATCAGATGTAAACAATACCTATCCACAAATCCAGCCATACAGCAGGAAGTAGAAGAAAAACTCCAACCCAAGAAAGTTAGCTTCACCCAAAAGAGCACAGGCAACAGATAACCTCACAGTAGAAAACCTGAAAGAAGGGAAAAACACAAACACTACCACTACCACCACCCCAAAAAAAATACAACAGGAATTAACAATCACTTGTCATTAATATATCTTAATATCACTGGTCTTAATTCACTTATAAAGAGACACAGAATATCAGAATGGATACAAAGAGAGGACTCAACCTTTTGCTGCATACAGAAAACACACCTCAACCTTAAAGACAGACATTACTTCAAAGTAAAGGGTTGGGAAAGGATTTTCCAAGCAAATGGACCTAAGAAACAACCAGGTGTAGTTAACATAATAGCTAACAAAATAGACTGCAAACTAAAATTAATCAAAAGAGACAGAGAAGGACATTTTGTACTCATCAGAAGGAAAATTTATCAAGATAAAGTCTCAGTTATAAACATCTATGCCCAAATACAAGGGTAGTCACATTTATAAAAGAAACCTTTTCTAAAGAATAAATCCATATCTATCACCATGCACAAAACTCAAGTCCAAATGGATTGAAGACCTTAACATAAATCCGCCTACACTGAACCTGATAGAAGAGAAAGTGGGAAGTAGCCTGCAATACGTGGGCACCGGAGACCACTTCTTGTGTAAAACCCCAATGGCACAGACAATAAGAGAAACAATGAACACATGGTACTTCCTGAAACTGAGAAGCTTCTGTAAAGCAAAAGACACAGTCATTAAGACAAAAAGGCATCCTACTGAATGGGAGAAGATCTTCACTGACCCCACATCAGACAAAGGTCTGATCTCCAAAATATACAAAGAACTCAAGAAACTAGACATTAAAATTCTAAATACCCCAATTAAAAGCCTATAAACTCATGGAAATTGGAAAATGCTCAATTGAATCACAATAGGCAAGGAATAAATACAGAAAGTGATAATGAAAGTTACAAAATAATGCCACACTAGTTCAGAATTAAATATAATAAAATGTTATTTATTTAAGGGACACTCACAGATCACTGTCCTAGATCACAGTCTTCTGCACGAATGGGGAACAGGAACAGAATCTAGCAGTGGGAAGTGAGAACCAGAAGCAAGAGAGTGAGCACATATTTTACAGCTACATTTATAGTATAAGAGACTACACTCAAGTGGGCTGGTATTTTAAAGGCTATTGGCCAAAGGAGCTTCTGCAGTACCTCCACCTTTTGTTTAAATATGACAGTTCCGAACCCAATACAAAACTATGTAAACTAGGAACAGATATCAAGTATAAAGTTAGAAATAAAACCAGCATAAACAATATTAAGCAAGGAACATATCCTAATATTTTAACAAACATTCTATCCTAAGGAGTCTAAGTCTTGTATTAAAAATGGTTTGGCTAAATCATAAGTGGACAGTAACTACAACTATCTATCTTAACCCCATCAAAGGCCTGAGAAGGGAGATAATATTACTTGATTAGATAGGAAGTGCAATCAAGCAGGTTCCAAAATGTGCAGTAGATGACAGAAACAACTGGCTGTCTAAAAAATCACCCAAAATCTCAGTTGCAATGTTAAAGCAACCAACTTTGGCTAAGGCCTAGAGTAACTGACAGACCATTTTCAGAGGCAGAAAACTTTTCAAAACCATCTTACCCTGTTTTGGCAAGATTTGACAGTCTTTTTTCTTGAATCCTGCTTGTCCAGTCCAGACAAAGTTCATTTTGTCAGTGGTCAAGGCATGCACAGCTTCTTGCCCAAAGGACAGTTGTGCCAAGAAGAAAAAATAACTCCAAGTAGAGTGTCTTTGGTGTTCAACACTCTCTTAGGAATAGATCAGTGCTGCCAGGAGAAATATATAATGCAATATGATAAATATATCCTAAAATTGTATCAATATACAAAATATCTTAAGCAGAGGTAGAAACATGCATTCATACAATCTGACAAAATAAATTTGCATAGGTGTACATATATTGTAAACAGAAATAATTGCATATTCAACATAACAAATATAATTTGAACATGTACTAATATACAAAAATCTATACCAATGTAAATAGTATATAGATAATAGCTCACAAGTTGTAATTATATTACTCACTATTATTATTATTAGTGTGAATAAGTTCACAATAAATTACCTATTATCACATTCAATCTTTCTTCTTTTTTTGAGATCTCTAGGCCTACATAATTTCCACCCCAACCCTATGTGAGAAATAATCAACCCTGAAATGGTGTCCCTAACCCTGAGGACAAACTTTGTTGGGAGAGAGGACAATATCTCCTGGACTTGCTTCCAGCTGTACAATAACACAAAGCAACTACCAAACCTTCAGAGGTACTAACAGCTTTGCCTTTAAAATTGTTTAGCAAGAAACCCATAGGGATTAAACAATAGCCTTTTAATAGAAGACAAACTAGAGGCTTTAGAACAGCTGGTACAGGAGCAACTAGATGCTGGCCATATTGAAGAATCAACCAGCCCTTGGAATTCACCTGTAATTGTTGTTAATAAGAAATCTGGAAAACGGAGAATGGTGACAGATACAAAAACACATCAAGCAAATCACCCAACATGATCAGGTCAGAGATGCAGGAATTATTCAACACATGTGTCAGTGTAATTCACCATATGAATAAACTGAAAGAAAAAAATGATGATCTTAATAGATGCTGAAAAAGCTTTTTGGCAAAATCCAACACACCTTCATGATAAAGGTCTCGAGGGATCATAGAATATACAAGGAATACAAGGAATATACCTAAAGATAATCGGAGGGATCATAGAATATACAAGGAATACAAGGAATATACCTAAAGATAATAAAGGCAATGTACAGCAAGCCAAGAGTCAATATCAAACTAAATGGAGAGAAACTCAAATCAATTACACAAAAATCATGAACAAGATAAGGCTCTGCACTCTCTCCATATCTGTTCAATATAATACTGAAAGTTCTACCTAGAGCAACAACAAAAAGATCAAAGAGAGACAATTTGGAAGGGAAGAAGCCAAACTTTCACTATTTGCAGATGATATGAGAATATACATGTGACCCCAAAAATCCTGCTATGGAACTTTTATAGCTGATAAACACATTCAGAAATGCAGGAGGATACAAAATCAACTTAAAGAAAGCAGTAGCCTTCCTATATACAAATGATAAGTGGGCTGAGAGAGAAATTAGAGAGATATCACCCTTTACAATAGCCACAAATAACAGAAAATACAGTGGTGTAACTCTAACCAAACAAGTTAAAGACCTATATGACAAGAAATTTAAGTCTTTGAAGAAAGAAATCAAAGAAGATATAAAAAAGGAAAGATCTCCCATGCTCTTGGATAGGTAGGATTAAAATAGTAAAAATGACAATCTTACCAAAAGCATTTTACAGGTTCAATGCAATTCCCATCAAAATCCCAAGACAATTCTTCAAAGACCTCAAGAGAAAAATATTCAACATTTCATAGAAAACAAAAAAACTCTGGGTAGCCAAAACAATCCTGTACAATAAAGGAATTTGTGGAGGCATCACCCTCCCTGACTTGAAACTCTGCTCTTGAGCTACAGTAATGAGAACAACTTGGTATTGGCATTAAAACTGGCATGTGAATCAATGGAATCAAATTGAAGACCCTGATACTAATACACACACCTATGAACACCTGATTTTTGACAAACAAGCCAAAATTGTACAATGAAACAATGAAATCATCTTCAACAAATGATGCTGGCACATGTTGGAGGAGGACGCTTGTTGGTTTCCAGCTGCTCAGCCCCAAAATAACCACACAGAAACTATAGTATTTAAATCACTGCTTGGCCCATTAGCTCTACCTTCTTATTGGCTAACTCTTACATATTAATTTAACCCATCTCCATTAATCTGTGTATCACCAAGTGGCTGTGGCTTACTGGCTAAAGTTCAGGCATCTGTCTTTTGCAGCAGCACCATGGCTCTTCCCTGACTCTGCCTCCTTACTTCCTGCATTTAGTTTAGTTTTTCCCATGAACCTCTATTCCATGAGCAAGCCCAAGACTGTTTTCTTTATTAACCAATGGTATTCAGAGCATACAGAGGGAAATCACACATCACCTCCTATTTTCTGTTTACATAGAAGGAAAGGTTTTTAAATTTAACATAGTAGAATTACAAATAACAAAACAGTTATCAAGCAAGAATTGCAGTTACAATATTTATATCTACTTTATCTTTTATCATAACTAAGGAAAACTATAACTATAAATTCTTCAATTCCATCAATGACTCCAGAAGATATAATATTTCCTAAGTAAGCAGGAGGTGCATTGAAAGCAACTTCCAAAACTCTAGAATTGACAGAGACATCTTGCTGCCTGGACAGTAACCCAAAGTTCTCCTGTATCGTTGGAGCATCTGTCTTCAGCCTTCAGTCCCATAGTATCCAGCAGACTTTTCCACAAAGCAGGAAATTTCAAAAACAGTTCCGCCTATACCAGCAGTTTGTCAGTTGCTTTCTTTTGTGTCCTGCAGAATGTCTAGGAAATTCTTTTATGAAGCAGAAACCCTGGGGGATCATCTCATCTTTAGTCAAGTTCAGCAGTCCTTTCTCTGCATATCCAGTTCATCAAGCAGTCCAGGCAAGAGCAGTTTATTGTCCCAATGGCTAACCAAGTCCTTAAGGAAACTCTTTGATGTCCATCATCCTCCTGAAGTAAATAAGTACTGCCAGGAGCAGATGTGTCTCATTTTCATGAAAAGTTCTAACTTCTTAAAACATTTAAATGCCATATTTCATAGGTCTTTGAAAGGTTTGAGAAACACCTAATTGAAATATATCTCTTTATATCTAGAAAACCAAACTAACATGACTACAAGCTTGACTGTTATAGATGATTATCTCTTAACCTGTATTTCCCAATTAAACATTACATTTTCAAATGAGTTGTAGAAACACATTACCTTAATCAAGAACAGAAATATACTTAAACACAGTATAACAAAATTGACCTTAAATTTGTATCAATAAACCAAGATTCATAACAATGAAAATCTCTATAGCATATCCCCCTTTAAATGTAAACAAACATTTATAAACAATATTTGGGAATATGGGCATAGTTTTCTCCAAACTGGTTCCAGCTGTTTATTGGGTGAAGTAATCTTTTGAGGGGTATTCAAGGTGACTATTCAGGGGTTGTGGTCCATCAAACCACATTAGCCTGAAATGAATCCATAGGTTCTCATTTTCTGTAGAAACAAAAGAAGAACCTCTTTTCCAAAGCAACATATCCTTAGACCCAAGTTCTGAAGTCAAGATACCTTTATAATATACATGCTAGTTTAGTTTAGCAGCCCATACAATAAAATGTCTCTCTGTACTTAGCTCCTTCAGAGTCAAAATTTTCAAAGAAAATACAATAATATACATAATCCAGACTGTGATTTTTCTACCTTTATGTGGCTTATTTTTCTTTACTCCTTTTAATCTATGACTGACTGTACTCTGTCTTTTTAAAGACTACTTTTTTAAAAACCATTTACTTCTTTTTATAACTGTCTATATTCTTTTTCCTCTCCTTCTCAAGCCTATGTACATTTAATCAACACTGTGACCCATTTACAGGTTTCTTCCCTTTTGAATGTGTATCTGTAATTTTTCACTGTCTAGGAGTGTTTCTTAATATGCTAAGTGCTTCTTAAAAACTTAAGCTGTGCTATTGCTAGGGTATGCCTGCTTGCTCTGCACAATGCACATGGTGGAAGTCCATTCACTGCCTCTGCAAGCCGTGCACATTGCCCCAGTTCCAAGTATGCAGTGGGTCTATGTTGATCCATTAAGCAGTTGTAGGTCTCTGTTAATAAATCCCATTTAAATGTTCCATAGCCAGACCTTGTCAGAGTTCCTTGGCAGCATGGCCCAGAAAACTGGCATTTCAAAATGACGTGATGTTTTTTCTGCAACTGATAAATCAGGAAGACCTCTTGTAAAGGAGCTGCAGCATGCCACCAGCAAAATGCTGGCTACCAAGAAGCCATGATTAACTCTGGTTTGTGTGTGTGTGTGTGTGTGTGTGTGTGTGTGTGTGTGTGTCTAACATGAATTTTTAAGCTTTCTCAGGTTTTATGTGGATTTAGTTGGCCACCTTGGGTGCCAGTTTGTTGGGGGAGGCCTCTTGTTGGTTCCCAGCTGCTCAGCCCCAAAATAACTACAAAGAAACTACATTATTTAAATCACTGCTTGGCCCATTATCTCTAATTTCTTATTGGCTAAGACTTACATATTAATTTAACCCATCTCCATTAATCTGTGTATCATCAAGTGGCTGTGGCTTACTGGCTAAAGTTCTGGCATCTTTCTCTAGCAACATCTCCATGGCTTCTCCCTGACTCTGCCTCATTTCTCCCCGCAATCAGTTTAGTTTTCCCTATTACTTTTACTCCCTGCACAGGACCAAGACAGTTTCTTTATTAACCAATGGTATTCACAGCATACAGAGGGAAATCCCACATTAGGCATAACTGGATGTTGACATGTAGAAGAATGCAAATAGATCCATATCTATCCCCATTCGCAAAACTCAAGTCCAATTGAATCAAAAATCCCAACATAAATTCAGTTACACTGAGCCTGATAGAAGAGAAAGTGGGAAGTAACCTTGAATGCATGGACACTGGATACGACTTACTAAGTATAACACCAGTAGCACAGACTCTGAAGAGCAGCAATCAATAAATGGGACCTACTGAAACTTGGAAACTTTTGTAAGGCAAAGTATACAGTCAATAAGACAAAAATGTAATCTACATTATGGGAAAATATCTTTATAAACCCCACATATGAAAGAGTGCTGATCTCCAAAATATATATAAAGAACTTTTAAAAAGTATACTAGAAAATATCAAATAATCCAGTTAACAAATGGGGTACAGTTATAAACAGAGAATTCTCAACAGAAAAAACTCAAATGGCTGAAAGACATTTAAAGAAATGTTCAACATCATTAGCCATCAAGGAAATGCAAATCAAAACAGCTCTGAGATACCATCTTACACCTGTCAGAAAGTCTAAGATCAAAAACACTGATGACAGTTTATGCTAGAGAAGATGTGTATTAAGGGAAATACTCATCCATTGCTGGTTGGAGTACAAACTTGTACAGCCACTTTGGAAATCAGTATGGATGTTTTCTCAGAAAATTGGGTATCAATCTACCTCAAGACCAGCAATACTACTCTTAGGCATATACCCAAAGGATGCATAATCATACCACAACGACATTTGCTCAACTATGTTCATAGCAGCATTATTTGTAATAGTCAGAATCTGGAAACAACTTAGATGGCCATCAACCAAAATAAATAAAATATGGTGCATTTACATAATGGAATGTTATTCAGCAGTAAAACAAAACAAAACAAAAAGACATCTTTAAATTTGCAGGCAAATTGATGGAACTAGGAAAAAAACATCCTGAGTGAGGAAAACAGACCCAAAAAGACAAACACAGTATGCACTCACTCATAAGTGGATATTAGATGTAAAGCAAAGGAAAATCAAGCTACAATTCACAATCTAAGAGAAACTAGGTAAAAGAGGGAAACCTTAGAGGGACACACATGGAGAATTCCAGGAAGAAAAATAGTTAATATCTCTTGGATGAAGTTGGAGTGTAATAGATGGAAGGGGATGTGGAATGAGAACATGAGAAATCAAGAAGACTGAGTTGGGGAGAGATGGAGGGGGAGAGCAATGAATGAGATATCTTGATAGAGGGAGCCATTATGGGGTTAGGAAAAAACTTAGTGTTAGGGAAACTCTCAGGAATTCACAAGGATAACCCAAGCTAAGACTGCTAGAAATAGTAGAGAGGGTGTCTGAAGGGGTCTTCCCTTTTAATCAGATTAGTGACTA
>PVIU01034604.1:0-11172 GCA_004026605.1 Ondatra zibethicus | reverse complement strand
CCATTCAGTAGGTTGCCTTTTTGTCTTAATGACTGTGTCTTTTGCTTTACAGAAGCTTCTCAGTTTCAGGAGGTCCCATTTATTCATTGTTGCTCTTATTGTCTGTGCCCTTGGGGTTTTACATAAGAACTGGTCACCAGTGCCCACGTGCTGCAGGCTACTTCCCACTTTTTCTTCTATCAGGTTCAGTGTGGTTAGGAGAATGAAATTAGACCCTTATCTGTCACCCTGCACAAAACTCAAGTCCAAATGGATTAAAGACTGCAAACAATATTATAAACCAGTATTTGTTACCTTTGTTTGGGGAATGTTAATACACTAGTAACCTTACACAATGTTTAGAGAGTTGAAAGACATATTGGGACAGAATATTGGCATGTTGTTGATTTGCTTTTTATTTTTATAAAATAAAATAAAAATGCTTTATAGTTAAGCATATGCTTAATTATTCACCTCAGGATTTAACACCTACATATCCCACAAAAAAATGTAAACACATACTCATACAAATATTTGTTCCAGGAAATAAGTAACAGTTTTGTTTATAGCCAACAAAAGTCTGAAGCCCTGATGAAATTGTTCCATATGAAGAATGGGGCCTAAAGGAACAATGAAATTAGCAAGCTCTGTGTCTAGGAGAAAAGTCCCCTAATCTCATGAGCACTCCTAATGACAGTAGAAAGTTTCACCTGTTGAAGCAGAATCTTTCCATGTTTGATAAACCCAGCTGCATCCAGTTTGCTTGTATGAGAGAAGAAGGTTTATGTTTCACTCTTACGGAATGGTCTATCACCTGACAGGTTAACTGAACTGTATTTTCGTAAGGTTTAAGCAGAGCAATAAAGAATACTGAAGAGTGACTTTTAAATAAATTTGTTAAGAAATTGTAATTATTTTACTGACGTCTATCCCTTTTTAGCCTCCAATTGCTCCCATATCCCTTCCCTCCAAACACTCCCATAGGCTCTAATTCCTATCAAATAGATAGCATCTTTTAAAAATATATTTGCATACATACAAGCACACACATATATGCGTAAATATGCAAATACAACCTGCTAAGTGTCTTTTGTGTGTTGGGTGTGTATATCTGTGTGTCTTTGTGTGTGTGAGTGTGTGTGTGTATACAATCTCCAGCTGGCAGTGCATTAATGTATGGATTTAATACATGAGGCCAGTTGCTACATAGACACAATGTGAACTTGGTGAAAAACCTTCTTTTTCTGTGTGTGTTTCTTTTTTTTATTGCTTTATAAATAATACCATTCAAAATTTCTACTTCCTCCCCTCCTCCCACTTCCCTCTCACTCTCCCACTCACCCTCCTACCTCCCCCTCCAGTCCTAAGAGAGGGCAGGGTATCCTGCCCTGTGGGAAGTCCAAGGCCCTCTCCCCTACATCCAGGTTTCGGGAGGTACACAAATAGACTAGGAACCCAAAAAGACAGTATATGCAGTAGAGACAAATCCCAGTCCCTTAGTCAGATTGATGACTATCTTGAATATCATCATAGAACCTTCATCTGGCTATAGATGGAGATAGAGACAGAGACCCTTACCGGAGCACTAGACTGAGCTCCCAAGGTCCAGTCGAAGAGCAGAAGGAGGGAGAAGATGAGCAAGGAAGTCAGGATTGCGAAGGGTTGGTTCACCCACTGAGACAGTGTGCATGATCTAATGGAAGCTCACCAAAGCCAGCTGGACTGGAACTGAACGAGCATGGGATCAAACTGGACCCTCTGAATGTGGCTGACAAATGGGGCAAACTGAGAAGCCAATGATAAAACTTCTTATACATAGTTCTTATCTACGATTAATGTTAATACTCGATTCTTATTGATCTTATTGACATATGACAAATATAACATGAATCAATTAAAATGGGTTTCAATTATTTTTTTATTTTTCATGGTTTGAAACTTTAGGTTTTATTGAGTTTAACAGCATATTTTTTAACTTTTAACATAATTAATATATTTTTTATTGATTTTATTAAACTTTTCTCTGTTTCCCTTCCTCTCCCCTCCACATCAACCCTTTCCCATGGTCCTCATGTTCCCAGTTTACTCAGGAGATCTAGTCTTTTTCTACTTTCCATGTAGATTAGATCCATGTAAATCTCTCAGGGTTCTCATTGTTGTCTAGATTGTCTGGGATTGTATTGTAGGCTGCTTTTCTTTGCTTTATGTTTAAAAAACACTTATGAGTGAGTACATATGGTAATTGTCATTCTGGGTCCGGGTTACCTCACTCAATATGATATTTTCTAGGTCCATCCACTTGCCAGCAAATTTCAAGACATCATTATTTTTTTCTGCTGTTTAGCACTCCATTGTGCAAATATACCACATTTTCCTTATCTATTCTTCAGTCACGGGCATGTAGGCTGATTTCAAGTTCTGGCTATGACAAACAATGCTGCT
Source organism: Ondatra zibethicus (assembly GCA_004026605.1). Lineage (NCBI taxonomy): Eukaryota > Metazoa > Chordata > Mammalia > Rodentia > Cricetidae > Ondatra > Ondatra zibethicus. The sequence goes on along the minus strand of PVIU01034604.1, from coordinate 8,751 downwards.
ATGAACATAGTTGAGTACATGTCCTTGTGGAATGATTGAGAATACTTTGGGTATATACCCAAAAGTGGTATTACTGGGCCCTGAGGAAGATAGTTTCCTAATTTTTTGAGAAATTGCCATACTGATATCCAAAGGGGCTGTACCAGCTTGCACTCCCTCAGGCAATGCAGGAGAGTTCCCTTTATCCCACAACCTCTTCAGTATAAGTTGTCATCAATGTTTTTGATCTTGGCCATTCTTGTAAGTATAAGATGGACTCTCTCAGAGTTGTTTTGATTTGCATTTCTCTGATGGCTAAGGATGGTGAGCATTTCCTTAACTGTCTTTCAGCCATTTAGATTCCTCTGTTGAGAGTTCTCTGTTTATGTCTCTACCCCATTTTTATTGGATTATTTCGTTTTTTGATGATCAATTTCTTGAGTTCTTTATATATTTTGGATATCAGACCTCTGTCTGATGTGGGGTTGATGAAGATCTTTTTCCATTCTGTTGGCTGTCGTTTTGTCTTGTTGACCGTATCCTTTGCTTTACAGAAGCTTTTCAATTTCAGGAGGTGCCACTTATTAATTGTTTTTCTCAGTGTCTGTGCTACTGAGGTTATATTTAAGAAGTGGTCTCGTGTGCCAATGCATTCCTTTCCATGAGGTTCAGTGTACCTGGCTTTATTTTGATGTCTTTGATCCATCTGGACTTGAGTATTGTGAATAGTGATAGATATGGCTCTATTTTAATTCTACTTGTTGATATCCAGTTCTGCCAGCACCATTTGTTAAATATGCTTTCTTTCTTCCATTTTATATTTTTGCTTCTTTGTCAAAAATTAGGTGTTCATAGGTATGTGAATTAATATCTGGGTCTTCGATTTGGTTCCATTGATCCTCCTGTCTGTTTTTATGCCAATACCAGGCTGTTTTCAGTAGAGTAGTTTGAAGTCAGGGATTGTGATTTCTCTAGAAGTTCTCTTATTGTACAGGATTATTTGGCTATAGTGTGTTTTTTGCTTTTCCATATGAAGCTGAGTACTATTCTTTTTTTTTTTACATTGTTTTATTTTTTCCATTCAAAAACATAATTAAAGAAATAACATTTTTTTTCCTTTCTTCCCCTTCTCCCGGTGCCCTCCCACTACCCCCCGACCCCTCCTCCCTCTCCCTTCTTCCTTGAAAGAGGGCATGGTGCCCAGCCCTGTTGGAAGTCCAAGGCCCACCCCCCTCCCTCCCGGCCTTGGGAGGAGTGCATTCAAAAAGACTCGGTTCCCAAAACGATAATACATGCAGAAGAGATAGGTCCTGGTGTCATTGTTTTTGGGTTCTCCATCTGCCAACTTTCGCTGCCACATTCAGAGAGTCTGGTTTGATCATATGCTCATTCAGTCCCAGTCCAGCTGGATTGGTGCGCTCCCATTAGTTCAGGCACACTGTCTCAGTAGGTGGACCAGCCCCTCAGGGACCCTAAGCTTATAGCTCACAAGCCCAGAGAAGCCGAATTGCAAGGTGAACCCAAAGAAAGCATATACAGATCCTGCTGGAAGTTGGAAGCAAACAAGATCATCAAGCAAAAGTTGGAAGCCAGGGGGCGGGGATAGAGGTGGAAGGGAAGGGAGCAGGGGAAGGGGAGAGGAGGAAGGAGAAGGGAGAAGGACCGGGGAGAGCTTGGGGGAGTGGGAGGGTGAAGATGGAGGAAAGGTGGACATTGGAGAAGGGAATAAGATATCTACATGCTGAGTACTATTCTTTTGAGCTCAGTGAAGAACTTTGCTGGGATTTTGATGGGCATTGCATTGAATCTGTAGTTTGCTTTTGGTAAGATTGCCTGTTTTGATATGTGAATTTTTATCTAACGAAGAGCATAGGAGATCTTTCCACTTTCTGGTGTCTTCTTCAATTTCTTTCTTCAAAGATTTAAAGTTCTTGTCATACAAGACTTCCACTTGTTTGGTTAGATTTACTCTGAGATATTTTATGCTATCTGTGGCTATTGTGAAGGGTGTTGTTTCTCTGATTTCTTTCTCAGCACATTTATCATCTGTGTAAAGGAGGGCTACTGATTTTTTCAGTTAATCTTATATCCTGCTACATTACTGAAAGTGCTTATGAGTTGTAGTCATTCCTTGGCATAATTTTTAGGGTTGCTTATGTATACTATCATGTCATCAGCTAATAGTGAGAGTTTGACTTCTTTATTTTGATTCGTATCTCCTTGGTCTCCTTTTGTTGTCTCAATGCTCTAGTTAGGACCTCAAGAACTATATTGATTCAATATGGAGAGAGTGGACAACAGATGTGGGATTCCCCTTTGAATGCTGTGAATACCATTGGCTAATAAAGGATTGCTTTGGACCTTTAGCAGGGCAGAACTTAGATAGGCAGGTAAAACTAAACTGAAAGTTGGGAGAAAGTAGGCAGAGACAGAAGCCATTAAGCTGCCACCAAAGACAGATGTGCTGAAACTTTGCTCGTAGGCCATGGCCTCATGGGGAGGCACAGATTAATGGAGATGGATTAAATTAATATGTAAGAGCTAACCATTAAGATGCTAGAGCTAATAGGCCAAGACATGATTTAATTAATACAGTTTCTTGTGATATTTTCAGGGCTTAGTGATTGGGAACTAACTAGTGGTTCCCTTGCAACAGACAACATTGTCTTGTTTCTGATTTCGGTGGGATCACTGTAAGTTTCTCTCCATTTAGTTTTATGTTGGCTTGACTTTATAATGTTTAGGTATGTTTCTTGTATCCCTGCTCTCTCCAAGACCTTTATCATGAAGGGATGTTGTGTTTTGTCAAAAGCTTTTTCAGCATCTAATGAGATGATGTGGTTTTTATTTTCCAGTTTATTTGTATGGTGAATTATATTGACAGGTTTTCATATGTTGAACCATCTCTGCATCTCTGGAATGAAGGCAAATTGATCATGATGGATCAATTCTGATGTGTTCTTAGATTTGATTTGCCAGTATTTTATTTAGTACCTTTGCATTGATGTTCATGAGTGAGATTGGTCTGTAATTATCTTTCTTAGTAATGTGTTTTGGGTATAGGGTAATTGTAGTTTTATAAAAAGGTTCTGGCAATGTTCCATCTGTTTCTATTGTGTGGAACAATTTGAGGAGTATTGGTATTAGTTCTTTGAAAATCTTGTAGAATTCTGAGTTGAAACCAACTGATCCTGTTTTTTTTTTTTTTTTGGTAGGGAGAACTTTGATGACTGTTTCTATTTCTTTAGCAGTTATGGTCTATTTATTTTGCTTATGTGGTCTTGATTTAATTTTGGTAGGTGAAATTTATCCAGAAAGTTGTTCATTTCCTTTAGGGTTTCCAGTTTTGTGGAGTACAGGTTTTAGAAGTATGACCAAATAATTCTCTGGATTTCCTCCATGTCTGATTTTATGTCCCCCTTTTTATTTCTGATTTGTTAATTTGGATATTCTATCTCTTTCTTTTGGTTAGTTTGGATAAAGGCTTGTCTATTATTTTTTATTTTCTCAAAGAACAAAGTCTTTGTCTCAGTGATTCTTTGCATTGTTTTCTGTGTTTCTATTTTGTTGATTTTAACTCTCAATTTGATTATTTCCTGTCATCTAGTTATCTTGGGTAATATTGCTTCTTTTTGTTATAAAGTTTTCAAATGTTCTCTTAATTCAATAGATTTTTTTCCAGGTTCTTTATGTAGGCATTTAGTGATATAACTGTCCTCTTAACACTGCTTTCATTGTGTCCCATAAATTTGGGTATGTTTTGTGGTCATTTTCACTGAATTTTAGGAAGTCTTTCATTTCTCCCTTTATTTCTTCCTTGACCCAATAATGCTTCAGCTGAACATCAATGTTTCTATTTGTTTGTGGGCTTCCTGGAATTACTGTTGCTATTTAATTCTAATTTTAAGCCATGGTGATCGGATAACATATATGGGAATATTTCAATTTTTTGTATCTGTTGAGGTGTGTTTTGTTAATGAGTATGTAGTCAGTTTTTGAGAAGGTTCCATGAAGTGCCTAGAAGAAGGTGTATTATTTTATGTGTGGATGGAATGTTCTCTAGATATCTGTTAAGTACATTTGAGTCATAACAACTTTCAGTTCCCTTACTTCTTGGTAATTTTTTTTCTAACTGACTTTCTCAGTGGTGATAGTGGGGTGTTGAAGTCTCTCACTATTAGTGTGTGGGTTTTAATGTGTGATTTAAGTTTTAGAAGTGTTTCTTTTACATATGGGTGCATTGATATTCAATATTGAGATTTCCTCTTGATGGATTTTTCCTGTGACTAATATGAAATGTCTTTGTCTCTTTTGATAGATTGTAGTTCGAAGTCTATCTTGTTATATATTAGGATACCTTGTTTCTTAGGTCCATTTGTTTGGAAAAATTTTCCCAATGCTTAACTCTGAGGCAATGTCTGCCTTTGAGGTTGAGGTGTGATTCTTGTATGCAACAGAAAGATGGATTCTGTTTTCTTTTCCAATTAGTTAGCCTGTGTCTTTTTATAGATGTGTGGAGTCCATTTATATTAAGGGATATTAATGACCAGTGATTGTTATCTACTGATACTTTAGTTTTCATTGTTAGTGATGTTATTTTGTGTGTTTTTCCCTTCTTTGGGATTTGCTGCTGTGAGATCATCAAATGTCTCTGGTTTTGTTCATGTAGCCAACTTCCTTGAGTTGCGGTTTGTGTTTTCTTTATTTTCTCTACTTCAGTTTTCAAGTCTTGAATAGTTTCTTTCATATGTTTAATTGCTTTCTCTTTGTTTTTTTTTTTAAGGGATTTGTTTATGTCTTCCAATATTTTGTTTGTCTTTTCCTCCATTTCCTTGAGGGAATTTCTCATTTTCTATTTAAGGGCTTCAAACATTCTCCTAAAGTTATTTTTATCTCGTTTTCTTCTGCTTCATCTATATTTGTTTATTCAAGTGTTGCTGTTGTATGGCCACTAGATTTTACTGGTGTCATGTTGCTCTTTGTAGTGTTGTGTGTGTTCTTATCTTGTCTACCCATCTTTTCCTTTGATTGGTGTATTTGGGGCAGTCTGTGACTCTGGTGTTCAATCTTCCAGGTGCCAGTGAATCCAAGGCTCAGATGGTTGCTCCTCTCATGGTGTACTCAGTCCCATAGTTCCAGTCATCACATTGTTCACTCCTTGTTACTTGAGGTTACTTGGTGCACCTGGGGTTTTCTCTGTTCCTGTGGAGTGTTGGCCCAGGCCTGCTCCAGCCTAAACTGGCTTAGTCCTGTTTATGTAAATGTCCCTGGTCTGGATTCTCCTGTGGAGTTTCCTGGCTTGGGGTTGGTCGTTCAAATGTCTCTGGCTCTGATCTAATTCCTTAGAGGTCCCAGACTCATACCCAGACCCACAGAGGTCTCTGTTTCCTGCCTACTCCCTCGCAGGTTCCAGGCTGATTCCCCACCTGCAGAGGTCCTGGCTCAGGCCTAGTTACTTGGAGGTCCCAGGCTCAAGCCCAGACTTACAGAGATCTCTGTATCCTGCCCACTCCCTCAGGATTTGCTCCCCTATACCTGCACCTGTGTAATACTCTGTCTTAAGCATGCTCTGGCCTAGGTTGCTGGCTCAGTCCTGTTTCTTTAAATGTCCCTATGCTGGATCGGCTCCTGCTCCTGTGGAGTTTGCTGTCTCAGGCTTGCTCCATCCTTGGTTGCTGCCTCGTTCACAATAATTTCTCACAATACAACTCTCTCATAAATTATGAAATATTAGGAAAGGATTATCAAAACAAACTGGCCATTTTTACATTTAAAGACAAAATATTTTCATACACATACAGCATGTGATTTGTTGTGCCTGTCCAAGCTGTTTGTAAATATAGCAGCACAATACACATAATGGAACATTCGATGAAATAACTCTGAAAAAGAAAAGGAGTACCTAAGTAGCTATGTGTTCTCTTTGTTCTCTTATTGAAAGATAATTTAATTGTGATGAAATATATTCTGATCTGTTTCCTGTCCACAAACTCCTCCCATATTTTTCCTAATTTCCATTCCATCTAAACCCTTACAATTTTATTCTTTTTCCTTAGAGAATAAAACAAGTATGTAGAAAAAATAAAAAATACAATAAAAAAATGAAAAAGACAAGCAAACAGAAGAAAATGTGTCAGGGACATCCATCTTCAGCCTACAGGCCCATAGTATCCAGCAGACTTTTCCATGAAGCAGGAAATTTCAAAGACAGTTCAGTGACTTTCTTTTGAATCCTGCAGAATGCCTCACAGACTCTTTAATGAATCAGGAACCACAAAGGATCATCTCACCTTTAGGCAAGTTCAGCAGTCCTCTCTGTGGGTTCTTCATGTCCAGTTTATGTAACAGTCCAGGCAAGAGCAGTTTCTTGCCCAAATGGCTAACCAACACCATAAGGACCTTCTTCAATGTCTATCTTCCTCTTGAAGTAGCTTGGTGCTGCCAGGAACAGACGTGTCTTATTGTCATTAAAAGCCCTAAGTTATTAAAACATTTTAAATGCCATATTCTGAGTCTTTTAAAGATATGAAGAATGCCTATCTGAAATATATCTATGCACATCTAGAAAACCTAACTAACATGATACAAATTTGACTATTATCAATGATTATCCATTAACAACCTATATTTCCTAATTATACATTACATTTTTAAATGAACTACACAATCACAATACCTTAATCGAGAGCAGAAATATACATATAACAAGATTGACCTTAAATTTATATTAATAAAGCAAAATCCATACTAATGCAAATTATTCATATCTATATCATATCCCCCTTTAAATGTAAAAGAACATTTATAAACAATATTTGGGAATATGGGTGTAGTTTTTTTCTCTCCTAACTTCTTCCTACTGTATGGAGGTGCTGTTAATCAGGTCTTTCATGCTATATCCTGCGTGCCAGGTTCATCTCAGTTGGCAGTTGAGTGAAGCAATTTTCTGAAGGTGTTTATGGTGACCTTTCAGGAGGTCGGGGTCCATGAAACCATATTATTGGTCTGGAAGCAATCCACAGGTTCTCATCTTCTGTGAAAACAAAAGAAGATCCTCTTTTCCAAAGCATCATATCCTTAGACCCAAATTCTGAAGTCATAATACTTTTATAATATACATGCTGGTTTGGCTTAGCAGCACACACAATGAAATGTCTCTCTGCAGTTAGCTCCTTTACAGTAAAAAAAAAAATTAAAGAAAACACAATAAAATACGTAATCCAGACATTCTGTAAATTTTCCATTTTTACGTGGCTTATTTTTTTTAAATCTATGACTATGTGTACTCCGTCTCTTTAAAGAATTTACCCTTTATTTAAAGCATTAACTTTATTTCATGACTCTCTATATTTTTTTTTCTTTTCTCTTCCAAGCCTATGTATACCCATCCAACACTGTGACCCATTTAGAGGTCTTTTATATCTATGTCTGAATCTGTCCTTATTGCATTGTCTATAATTCTCTACTGTCTTGAAGAGCTTTTAAAATGTTAAGCAGCTTGGGTGCAGCTGCTCTGGATGTTGGCTCCACCTTTCTCCAATTTCAAAATGGTGTACATACCATTTTTGCTAGCTCTGGGGCCACAAGGTAGGAGCTGCAGTCAGCACTTTAACTCTGAGACTGAGCGTGCAGCACATAAACACTTTTTATCTGAGTCAAAGCCAAAACTGTCATGCAGAGCAGTGAGCAGCCTGGAAACATCTCTCTGTGTGGTGGCAGAAATCTGCCATGCTCTCCTGCTTGTGCACACCCAGTAAACCTGATCGTGCTGCCTGCCCAGGCTGGCTCCGAACCACAGGCATGGTCTCAGTTACTTTGTTCCCAACCCCGAGTGGGCACACAAACATCTGGGCCCACAAATGTCATTAAAATGCTTTATAGACAGAGTTCGTACTGGCGGTAGAGCCCAGGAAGCCACATTTTTAAACCGCCACATCTTTTTTTTTTTTTTTTTTTTTTTTTTTTTTTTTTTAACAGCTGCTGCTGAGTCAGGAAATTCTCTCTTAAAGGAGCTATGGCACACCACCAGCTATGCTAAACTCTATATTTGTTTAGAATTCCTTTTTAAGCCCTCTCAGGTTTTACATGGAGTTAGTCAGCCATGTTGTGCAGCCAATCTGTAGTATGGAGGAGAACCTGCTTTTGGTCTAGGCTGCCCGGCTCCCGGCCACACGGCTCCCGGCTGCCTGGCTAGCTTAAGCCCCGAAATAATCACATGGAAATTGTATTAATTAAGTTACTGCCTGGCCCATTAGTTCTAGCCTCTTATTGGCTAACTCTCATATCTTGATTCCACCCTTTTCTAATAATCTGTATGTCACCACAAGGTTGTGGCTTACTGAGAAAGATTCAGCATGTCTGACTTGGCAGCTTCATGGTGGTGGCTCTCTGTCTCTCTCTCTCTTCTTCCCAGCATTCTGTTCTCTTTTCCCCACCTATCTAAGTCCTGCCCTATCAAAAGGCCATAGCAGTCTCTATATTTAACCAATGAAAGCAACACAAATGCAGAAGGACCTCCTACACCAGTATTCCAAGGCTTCTCATTTCTTTTTTTTTTTTTTTTAACCGTTCACTTTTTTATTGTATGAATTCACTTTGTGGGGACAGTGACATGGATTGCCTTCCAGATCATCAAAAGTGGCCTGGAGGCTAAGCCTACAGACACTGGAATTCCAAATGTAAAGAGTTTATTATCTGTCTTCTTTAGTCAATAATAGAACTGTGCAAGAATTTAGGCAAGAAATAGTTCAAGTAAAATAGAATTTCTTAAAA
>PVIU01034603.1:0-11172 GCA_004026605.1 Ondatra zibethicus | reverse complement strand
TCACCATGTACAAAACTCAAGTCCAAATGGATCAAAGACCTCAACATAAAGCCAGCCACACTGAACCTTATAGAAGAGAAAGTGGGAAGTACACTTGAACGCATTGGCACAGGGAACCACTTCCTAAATATAACCCCAGCAGCACAGACACTGAGAGAAACAATTAATAAATGGGACCTCCTGAAACTGAAAAGCTTCTATAAAGCAAAGGACACGGTCAACAAGACAAAACGACAGCCTACAGAATGGGAAAAGATCCTCACTAACCCCACATGAGACAGAGGTCTGATCTCCAAAATGTACAAAGAACTCAAGAAATTAAACACCAAAAAATCATGTAATCCAATAAAAAAAAATGGAGTACAGACCTAAACAGAGAACTCTCAACAGAGGAATCTAAAATGGCTGAAAGACACTTAAGGAAATGTTCAACATCCTTAGTCATCAGAGAAATGCAAATCAAAACAACTCTGAGATTCCATCTTACACCCATAAGAATGGCCAAAATCAAAAACACTGATGACAACTGATGCTGGAGATGTTGTGGGGAAAAGGGAACACTTCTGCATTGCTGGTGGGAATGCAAGCTGGTACAACCCCTATGGATGTCAGTGTGGCGATTTCTCAGAAAATTAGGAAACAACCTTCCTCAAGACACAATAATACCACTTTTGGGTATATATCCAAAGGATGCTCAATCGTGCCACAAGGACATGTGCTCAACTATGTTCATAGCAGCTTTGTTTGTCATAGTCAGAACCTGGAAACAACCTAAATGCCCCTGCTGACATTGTAGATTTAGACCATCATGCCCAGCATATAGTTGTATCTTGTATCAGAGATTATTTGTGCTGCTTCTGTCCTCTTAAATAAAATGTTCCTTCCCTCTTCTAGACCAGAAAAATCCTGTCTGCCTGTGAGAAGAACCCCACAGATGCCTGCCAACTCAATTATGACATGCACAACCCCTTTGACATTTGCGCTGCATCTTACCGGCCCATCTACCGTGGAAAACCAGTGGAGAAGTGTCCACTCAGTGGGGCCTGCTATTCCCCTGAGTTCAAGGGGCAAATTTGTAGGGTCACTACAGTAAGTACCATCCTCAAGAATGTGTCTAAGAGCTGGGCAGTGCTGGCGCACGCCTTTAATCCCAACACTCGGGAGGCAGAGGCAGGCCGATCTCTGTGAGTTCGAGGCCAGCCTGGTCTACAGAGTGAGTTCCAGGACAGGCTCCAAAGCTGTACAGAGCAACCCTCTCTCAAAAAAAGAAAAAAAAATGTGTCGGGGGGGCAGAAGTAAACATAGTGGTTGGTTTCTCACTTTGTATTTGCCCCAGCTCCTGAGGCAGTGGTACTGGGGAGAGCTCGGGCTTCTGCCCACTGTTCCCGTCTCAGCACCAACCATCCATCTGACTGCTTATTGTGGGGTGTAGGGAATAACCTTTCTGGGGTTCTCAGCCTTCTTAATCTCTAACTTGATCCTGTTTTCCACTTCCACAGGTGACAGAGATTGGCAAAGATGTCATTGGTCTGAGGATCAGTCCTCTTCAGTTCCGCTAAGGCCCCTTGGGTTAATCACATATTGTTCCCTCAGAGTCTAGCCTCCAATCCCCCACTCTCCCCTTACACTCACACTTCAGCTTGTTGACATTTGGTTCTCCCTAAAATTTCATGTCCTTCTCTTCTATGGCAAATGAGAATTTCCAAGCCTGACTTTCTGGCTTGTGCAGCAGACCTCTCTCCTGATGGTGACTGTGGCTGTGATCATAGACGTCTTTGCCTTGCAGCTTGGGTCTTGCAAGGGACAAATGAAAACCTTGTGCTGGATGTCTTTTAGCAGATTCTTTCAGTATTTATTCCTCTCTTACCCATCACCTTTGTTTCCATTCCACTAGAAAACAGTGTAATGTAAAAAATGCCATTTTTCCTCAGCCACACGAAATTCCTAACGATCTTGTATTTTCCTTGGGCATTTAATTGGTCATGAATAGGTTCCTGCCCTCTGTGGTCCCAGACGCTTGCAGTCTGAAAAAAAGTCTTTTTTTTTTTTTTTTTTTTTTTTTTTGCAAAATGTGTACCATTTCTCACTGATTTGTTTCTGTCCTTTATAACCATTGTTCTTGTGTTTTATTGCTCACACTAAATAAAATAAATTTCTAAGAGAGCTTACTTTCATGTCCCTGTTCACATCCATGTAGCTGTCTCACCAGAACAGATTCTTTGCTTGAGAATCTTTTTTTTTTTTTTTTTTTTTTGTATAGTGTTCTGTCTTTATATATGCCTGCAGGACAGAAGAGAGCACTAGATCTCATTATAGATGGCTGGGAGCCACCATGTGGTTGTGTGGAATTGAACTCAGGACCTCTGGAAGAGCAGACAGTGATCTTAACCACTGAGCCATCTCTTCAGCCCTCATTATATACACTGCAAGGAGAAAAATGATACTGTTTTTTTAGTTCTACATTGTTAGACAGTGGTAAAAAGGAGTTCTCTAGGGGCTGGAGAAATGGCTCAATAGTTAAGCACACTGACTGCTCTTCCAGAGGACCCAGCTTCAGTTCCGGCACCCATATGGCAGCTCACAATTGTCTGTAACTCCAGTTCCAGGGGATTTGACATTCCACACAGACATAAATGCAGGCAAAACACCAATAAAATAAAAAAAAAAGAGTTCTCTGTTCCATTTTTTTCTGCAACTTTTTTATCTATTGCTAATTACAGCCAGTATTTGCTGAGCACCTATCTGTCCATCACTGTTGTATATATTTGACATATTCACATAGAAGATAATTAGATAATTAAACTATATATTTACAATAAACACATAGTTATCTTAGCGTCTTTTCCCGTTGCTGCGATAAAATCCCCTGACAAAAGCAACTCCAGGGAGAGAAGATCGATTTGACTCACAATTCCAGCTTAAATGGTCACTGCAGGGAAGTGAAGGTGGTCGGAATCTGAAGCAGCCACCTTCGAGAGCAGAGAGCAGTGAATTCAAGGATTCTGGCCAGTACTCAACTAGAGGTTTCTTCTTGGTTTTTTGTGTTTTGTTTTTTAGTCAGGGTCTCACTTAGCTGGCCTGGAACTTGCTATGTAGACCTGGCATGCCCTGAACTGACAGGAGTGGAGAAAAAAGAGACATCTGCCTCTTTTCAATACCAACACTCTGGAGGCAGAGGCAAGTAGCTTTCTCCTTTAAATTCAGGACCTTAGGCCCAGCAAACGCTGCTGCCCACAGTGGGCAGGTCTTTCCATATCAATTAATTAAATCTTCACAAACATTCCCTGAGGTCCTTTTTAAAAAAAAAATAAATATTTGGGTTTTTGGGGGTTTTTTGTTTGTTTGGGTTTGTTTTGTTTTGTTTTTTTGAGACAGGGTTTCTCTGTGTAGCTTTGGAGCCTGTCCTGGAACTTACTCTGTAGATCAGGCTGGCCTCGAAACTCACAGAGATTCGCCTTTCTCTGCCTCCTGAATGCTGGGATTAAAGGTGTGCACTACCACTGCCTGGCCTGCTTATTTACTTCTTTGTGTATGTGTGTCCATAGAGGTGATAGGAAGGTATTGGATGGATCTCCTGGAACTGGAGCCATAAATGGTTGTGAGCACCATGTGTGTACTGGACATCAAACCTGAGTCCTCTGGAAGAGTAACTAATGCTCATAACCACTAAACCATCTTTCCAGTCTCCTCAGAGGTCCTTCTACCAGGTGATTCCAGATTATGTCAAATTGATAGACGATCAAAATTATCAATAGAGCATTTTTCCTATTGTAAATAGTAATATTTACTAAATTAATTCGGTAAATGATGTGTTACTCCACTGATTTAAAATATAAATATTCAGGCCCAGCCTGGTGGCTCCATCTGTTCTAGCACTTGCAAGGTTGAAACAGGACCAAAGGTTTAAGAGCAGCCAGGCTTGGTGGCACATGCCTTTAATCCCAGCAATTGGGAGGCAGATGCAAACCTCTGAATTCAAGACCAACCTGATCCAGTCTACATAATGAGTTCCAGTCAGCCAAGCACTACATAGTGAAATCCTGTCTACAAAAACCAAAAAAAGTTAAATATCAGAGACTAGAGAGATGGCTCAGCAGTTAAAAGCATTGGCTGTTCTTCAGAGTGCCCAGTTTCAACTCCACAGCACCCATATGGTAGCTCAACCATCTATAGCTTCAGTTCCAGGGGATCTAACTCGCCCTTCAGGTAACCACAGGTACTGCACGTACATGGTGCACAAACCTACACCCCCATCAAAACATTCAACCACACAATAATCATTAAATTCAGGATAACCCCAGCTATTTCAGGGCCAGCCTGGACTACCCTATCTCAAAAACAACAAAATAGACTAGAGAGGTGGCTCAGCAGTTAAGAGCAAGTATTGTGATTTAAAAAGCACGAGGGAGAAAGAGGCCACATGGCAGAGTTCACGTGGAGGGTGGTGTTTTGTTTTTTTTTTTTTTTATTTGGGGAAAGGGAACATAAAAAGGGGGAAGAGTAGGGGACCAGCTTCTGGTTTCAGAAGTGGCAGAAGAGGAGAGAGGCAGGTGATATGGGATTCCCCTCTGTATGCTGTGAATACCATTGGTTAATAAAGAAACTAGCTTGGCCTGATAGGGTAGAACAGAGCTAGATGGGGAAAACTAAACTGAATGCTGGGAGAAAGAAGGTGGGATCAGAGAGAAGCTATGTAGTCCTGCTGGAGACAGATGCTGGAACTTTACCCAGGTAAGACACAGCCTTGTGGCGATACACAGATTAATGGAGATGGGTTAAGTTATGAGTTAGCCAGAAATACACTTAAGCTATTGGCCAAACAGTATTGCAAATAATATGGTTTCTGTGTGATTATTTCGGGGCTGAGCAGCCAGAAACAAACAAGCAGCCTCATACTACAAATTGGTGCACTATATATTGTCGACTATATCCTTGTAAAACATCAGAAAGCTTAGAAGGTAATTCTAGATGCAAAAGAACAGAGTTAAGCATGGCTTCTTGGTAGCCCAGCTGCTGGCAGCATGCTGCAGCTCCTTTAAGAGAGGGCTTACTGATTCAGGGGTAGCAGAAAAAAAGCCTCTCAGTTTTGAAATTGTGGCTTCACTGGGACTTTGATACACATCTTTAATCCCAGCACTTGGGAGGCAGAGGCAGGCGGATCTTCGTGAGTTCAAGGCCAGCCTGGTCTACAAGAGGTAGTTCTGGGACAGGCACCAAAGCTATAGAGAAACGTCTCAAAAAAAGAAAGAAATGGTAGCTTCTTTCTGCCAGTACAAACTCTGACGAGGTCCAGCTATGGAGCATTTAAATGGGGTTTGTGAGCAGAGTGCTACAACTTGCTTAATGGCAACAGAGACCTGCTGTGTGCCTGAAAATGGGGCTATGGGCATGGCTTGCACTAAACAGACCACCGCCCCACCATGTTGGACTGGGTGAAGCCAAAAGACAAAGCAGCCTTAGTAGATGCTTAGCATTTTAAGAAGCCATCCTGTTCAGAAAAGGATTACAGATAGGCAATAAGGACAGATTCAGACATAAAGACCTTTAAATGAGACACAGTGTTTAAAAACTGTACATAGGCTTGGGAGAGAGAAGAAAAAGTGAGAGACAGTAAATGTAACATAAAAGAATACAGGCAGCATAGATTAAAGGAGTAAAGATAATAAAATAAATATTAAACTTGTAGCAAAGTAATAGAGTAAGAAAAATATAAGCCATGTAAAGATGGAAAATACACAGAGAGTCTAGATTATGTATACTATTGTGTTTTCTTTGAATTTTTTGACTGTGAATGAGCTAAGTACAGAAAGACATTTCATTGTACAGACTGTTAAACTAAACCAGCATATATACTCTAAAGTATCTTGACTTCTAAATTTGGGTCTAAGGATATGTTTTTAGGAAAAGAGGTTCTTCTTTTGTTTCCACAGAGGATGAGAACCTATGGAATCCTTCCAGACTAATGTGATTTGATGGACCAAGACCCCCTGAAAGACTGCCTTGAATACCCCTCAAACAAATATCTTCACCCAACATAAAGCAGGAAGCAGTTTGGAGAACTATGCTCATATTCCCAAATATTGTTTATAAATGTTTGTTTACATTTAAAGGGGGATATGCTATAGAGATTTGCATTGGTATGAATCTTGATCTAGTGATACAAATTTAAGGTCAATTTTGTTATATATATATATATTTCTGCTCTTGATTAAGGTATTGTGTTTGTGCAGCTCATCTAAAAATGTAATGTATACTTAAGAAATATAGGTTAGTAGATAATCATCTATAATAGTCAAGCTTGTAGTCATGTCAGTTAGATTTTCTAGATATATAGAGATATATTTCATTTAGATAGGTATTCTTCAAAACTTTCAAAGACTACAGAATATGACATTTAATATGTTTTAAGAACTCAGGACTTTTCATGACAGTGAGACACATGCTCCTGGAAGCACCAAATTTCTACAAGAGGAAGATGGGCGTCGAAGAGGCTCCTTATGGAGTTGGTTAGCCATTTGGGCAAGAAACTTTTCTTGCCTGGACTGCTTGATGTTACACTGTACGAACTGGACATGCAGGACCCATAGAGAAATGACTGCTGAACTTGCCTAAAGGTGAGATGGCCCTTCGGTATTCTTGCTACATGAAAGAATCTGCTAGACATTCTGTAGCACACAGAAGAAAGCAACTGACTTTGCCATTAAAAGGCAGAACAGATCTTCAAATTTCCTATTTTGTGGAAATGTCTTCTGGATACTATGGCCCTGTAGGCTGAAGATGGATGTTCCAACAATACAGAAGAACTTTGGGTGACTGTCCAGGCAGCGAGATGTCTCTGTCAATTCTAGAGTTTTGGAAGTTGCTTACAATGTACTTCCTGTTTACTTAGGTAATATTATATCCTTCTGGAGTCTTTCATGAAGTTGACGAACATATAGTTTTCCTTAGTTATGATAAAAGATAAAGTAGATATAAATATTGTAACTACAATTCTTGCTTGATACCTGTTCTGTTACATGTAATTTTACTATGTTAAAGTTAAAGCCTTACTTTTTACTTAAAAGGGGAGGTGATGTGGGATTCCCCTCTGTATGCTGTGAATACCATTGTTTAATAAAGAAACTGCTTTGAGCCTATAGCAGAGCAGGGCAGAACAGAGCTAGGCGGGGAAAACTAAATTGAATGCTGGGAGAAAGAAGGCAGAATCAGGAGGAGAAGCCATGTAACCCTGCCGGAGACAGATGCCAGAACTTTACCTGTAAGCCTCGTGGCAATACACAGATTAATGGAGGTGGATTAATTTAAGATATGAGTTAGCCAGAAATATGCTTAAGCTATTGGTCAAACAGTATTGCAAATAATATGGTTTCTATGTGATAATTTCGGGGCTGAGAAGCTGGGAACAAACAAGCAGCCTTCTAAAACAGGCAGAGAGGTTGGGGAAGAGACAGAGACAAGCAGAGAAGCAGAAACAGAGGAACAGACAGGGGAAAAGGGAGGGGAGGTGGGCAAGGCCCACCTTTTAAAAGGGAGCATAGCAAATGAACACAGAAGGTGCTCTTAGTGGCTGCAGCTGAGGACATGTCCTGCCAGGACCTCAAGGGCAGGCCAGTACAGATGCCTGACTACTGGCATATTGTTCTTCCAGAGTTCCTGGGAGCAGTTCCGATCACTCAGGCAAGGTGGTTGAGGACTCCAGCTCCAGGGGAGCCAGAGTTTTCTTTTGGCCTTCATGAGCACCTGCACTCACATGAAAACCCACATGTAGCTGCATATAAACACAGCTGGAGATGCTCTGTTGTAGAGTGCTGGCTTAGTATGTACAGGATCCTGAATTTAGTTCCTAGTACGACATATGGTAGCACACAACTTTTTCAAAAGCTAGATAAATGTAGAAATTTTGTTCAGTTAGTTACTGGATATTGAACCCAGGTTTGCTCATGATAGGCAAGCCTTCTACTACTGAGCTATCTATATCCACAGGAAAAAGATGTACAAAGTATTTAACAGTTTCTTTGTGTTGTTTCTTAAGACAGGTCTTGAACTGCATAGCCAAGAATGACCTTAAACTTTTTTGTTTTGTTTTTGTCTTTTCTCGACACAGGATTTCTCTGGCTGTTCTGAAGCTAGACTGGAACTCACAGAGATCCACCTGCCTCTGCCTCCGTAATGCTGGGATTAAAGGCGTGTGCCACCACTGCTCTGCAACCTTGAACGTTTTTTATTTATTTGTATTTTATGTATGAGTGCTCTGCATATACACCTGTACGCCAGAAGAGGGCATCAGATCCTGTTACAGATGGCTGTGAGCCACCGAGTGGTTGCTGGGAATTGAACTCATGACCTCTGGAAGAGCAGCCAGTGCCCTTAACCCCTGAGCCATCTCTCCAGACCCAACCTTGACCTTTTAATCTTCCAGCTTCCACTTCCTGGGTGCTGGAATTACTCAAATTTTTCATTTAATCCATTTTAAATCCATTTTTTCCCTTTAATCATGTAGTTCAAACACTAGTATTTAGAGCTATGCTGTCAGGCCAGTGAAATGGCCTAGAAAGTAAAGGCCCTTGAGGCCAAGCCTGACATCCTGAGTCTGATCGCAGACATCCACACAGCGGAAGGAGGGAACCGGCTCCTCCATCTCTCTACAAGCACCACAGTGTGTACGCCCACCTACACACACACCCAAGCAAAATAAATATTTTTAAACTGCTTTTTAAAAGCAACTATATTATGACAATTTTATCTTGTGTACCTTTTTCCCGAGCCACTCAGTTTCTATAACTGTTGGGGAATTAGGTTGGTACGATAAATAACCAAGCCAGCTCAGGAAGAACAGGTATTTTTTAATGGTTAAAAGGGGGGAAACTCACGCTACAAGAGTGGGAGGTCCAACTTCCTAGCTGTCAGGCGGACACCAGAGTGGGCACCTGTGTCCTCCCGGTTTTGCTACCTGGATCCCAGGTAGCCACACCCTAACTAGATGTGATTGGTTGATACTTTCCCCATCATATAACCTTTCCCCAAACAGGTAAATAGTTTCCAGTTGGTTGCCTTATGGTTTATATTTATGAGCAGATATAAGTGTGTTTTCCCCACTTCCCTCTTATACATGATGGAAACAATATTCTTTGTTATTTTTTTTTGTTCATTTGACACATTTTAAAGTTTTTATTTATTTATTTATTTGGTACACAATATTTGTCTGTGTGTATGACTGAAGGCCAGAAGAGGGCACCAGACCTCATTACAGATGCTTGTGAGCCAACATGTGGTTGCTGGGATTTGAACTCAGGATCTTTGGAAGAGCAGGCACTACTCTTAACCACTGAGCCATTTCTCCAGCTCTAAAGTTTTATATATATCTATATATATATTTAGTTTTTCTCATTGCATATTTTATTATAAGTTATGAAAGTGTCCCACAGTATTTGGGTTATTTGCAACCTTTTGCAATTATCAACATTGCTCAATAAATAAACTTGAACATACATTGTATGGGTGGGGGAAGTGTGTCTGAGGCTGAACTACAAGAGGAATACCTGCTTCAAAGAACACAGGACATTTATGTTTTCAGATTTAAGAGTTACTTTCTTAAATATAATCTCAAACTAAGACTGATTTCTCAAAAAAAATCTGTATACTATGGAAATGTTTTCTCAAGTTTTAAACATCCTTCCTGCAAGTACAGGCAAGACTCAGGCATAGTGGTTCACAGCTGTAATTCAATTCTTGGAAGGCTGAGGCAGAACAATTGTCTTAAGTTCAAGGCTAGCCTTGCCTAAAGAGTGAGACCCTGTCTCAAAAACTGGACATCTTGGGGTTACAGAGATAGCTTAGCAGTTAAGAGCAAATACTGCTCTTGTAGAGGACTCAAGTTCAGTTCCCAGCACCCACATCTGGTGGCTCATAACCATCTCTAACTCTAGCTCCAGAGGGATTTGCCACCTCTTTTCCTTGAGAGAAAGTGCACTCACATATACACATCCAAATTCATATGTGCATGCACACACAATTATAATTAAAAATATGTTGTAAGTCTTGGCAGGCAGATCTTTGTGAGTTCTAGGCCAGACATAGTGAGACCCTGTCTTTATAAAAATAAATAAATAAAATAAAAGGTATTATTGTTTTAAATAAATATTATGTATACAGTGTCCTGCCTGCCTATATGCCAGAAAAGGGCACCAGATCTCATTATAGATGGTTGTGAGCCATCATGTGGTTGCTGGGAATTGAATTCAGGACCTCTGGGAGAGCAGCCAGTTTCTTAACCTCTGAGGCATCTCTACAGCCCTATTTTTTTTTATTTTTTATTTATTTATTTTTTCATGACTGGGTTTCTCTGTGTAACAGTTCAGACTGTCCTGGAACTTGCTTTCTGGACCAGGCTGGCCTCAAACTCACAGAGATCCGCCTGCCTCTGCCTCTTAGGTGCTGGGATTAAAGGCGTGTGCCATTACCCCCCGGCAAAAGGTCTTCTTTTAAAAAATAATTTTACAAATTAAATTACAAAATTGTACTCAAACATTCTAAAGTGAGTTTTGTGAACAAAGTTGACAATCTCTGCTGCTTGTCACTTATGTAACTGAGGAAATAAGAATGGATATATATGAAATAATTGTAAATGTAAGTCAAGAATCTGAAGTTAATCAATGAGCAGGAGAAAGCCATTAAGTCCTGCAATAAGACTGATATGGAAAGAATGCTATGAGCAGAACAGGACATAGTAGCGCATATCTGCATTCCTAGTACTTGGGGTGTGTAGGCAACAGGATGAGGAGTTCCAGGCCAGCCTGGGCTAAACGAGCCCCTTCAAGCAAGCAAGAAAGGGAAAGGGGTTCTATAAAATACCGTTTTGTCAGTATTCATTATATATTAGGAAGTCAGAAAGAGCAGTTGGGGTAAATCAGCATTGAGGTAGGAGGTTAGGAATATAAATAGTAAGAATAGAAAGCACAGGCCTTTAGTCCCAGTGAAAGAATTAAAATTCTCAACCTGATGATTCTTTGACATGAGTGAAAGAATTAAAAAATAAAAGAAATAAAGTCAAAGTTAGGTACCCTCCTAGTCAGTCAAGGACCAAAAGATAAAGGGGAGCAACAGATGGGCACCATGACCCATGACTCACCAGCTAGCCCACCCGCGATAGCCAAAATAGGAGTGATAAAGAAG
>PVIU01034602.1:0-11174 GCA_004026605.1 Ondatra zibethicus | reverse complement strand
GCAACTGAGTTATTGAGCACAGCCACACCCTTATTGAAGGCAACTCCTTCTGTTGCTGAAGGCTTTATGTACATGAAGATGCAGCTCCCGTAAGAAAGGGAGATGACAACCATGTGGGAAGAACATGTGGAAAAGGCCTTCTTTCTCTGCTGTGCAGAAGGGATCTTCAGAATGGTCCTGATGATGTGAGTGTAGGAGAAGGTGACCAGCACCAGGGTGACTATCAAGGTCACAACCGCTAAGACAAATTCAATGAGCTTCAGCAACCTTGTGTCTGAACAAGCTATTTCTATGAGGGGCCGATAGTCACAGTAATAATGATTGAGCACATTGGATGCACAGAAATCCAGCTGGCTGGTCAAGATGATCAAGAATAACATGGTCAGGAAGCCACTCAGCCAAGAGCAGAGGACCAACAGGGAGCAGACCCTGTTGCTCATGATGGTGGTGTAGTGCAGGGGTTTGCAGATGGCCACGTAGCGGTCATAGGACATGGCCGTCAGAAGGTAAAACTCAGTGGCTCCAAAGAAGAAAGCAAAGAAGTACTGAGTGAAGCAGCCAGCAAAGCTGATGGTCTTAATTCCTGTAGAGATGCTGAAGAGTATTCGAGGAGTAAACGTGGATGTGAAGGAGATTTCCAGGAGGGAGAAGTTCCTGAGAAAGAAGTACATGGGTGTCTGGAGGTGGGAATCCAACAGTGTGAGGAGGATGATGGTCAGATTCCCCACAATGCTGAGGATGTACGTGAGCAGGAGAAATAGGAAAACACAGATCTGAAGTTCTGGGGCATCTGTGAGTCCCAGCAGAATGAATTCAGTCAAAGTTTGATTTTTCATCACCAACTTTTGTACCTTGTGAAGCTGAAAAAGGGAAAAATGGGCGTTGAAGGTGAGCAGAGCTTAGCGCTGCATTCAGGAGGTCTCAGTGTTCCTCTGAAAATCTGTGTTTAGGGAATCCATCTGCTCTGCATGATGCTAACACAGTGGCTGCTGGCTTCAAACTTGCCCTTCACAAAATGTACATCCTATGACTTTGTTGCAAGCAGCGCCACGACCAACTGGGCTTCCTGGCTGTAGCTTTTCCATTTTAATTTTTATGCCTTATTCTTACTTCAGACCTCAGAGGATGTAGTAGCATGTGCCATCTTCCCAGCCTTACTGTCTCGATGATCTGCTCTATTGTTGCCATCTCCAGCACATTTGCCACCTGTTTATTCTGTTTCTCCATTTGCTAACAACCCACAGTGCAGTGCAGGATGGGGCCACTCTCTCTCTCCCTCCTCCCCTCTGTCTCTTAAGGTTTTGTGCCTAGTAAAGAGCTCCAAAAAGCCTTCAAATGCCGAATTCTGTATATCTATATATAAATATATATATGTAATGGGATTGTGATTCTAGAATGTCAATTATTTTAGGAAGGGGAAGGGATTCCTGGACTCCCTCAGATGCTCTTTCCATATTTGCTAACCAAGTCTGTTAGAGAAGAATTTGGAGAGGTTTTCTCGTCTAGCTGTGTTTCTGGAACACTTTCTGTCCATTAGCATTCAGCTTCTGTAGAATTTCGCTGCTTTGTCTTCCAAATTCTTGTTCATATCCAACACAACACAAGCACACATGGATCATTGTGCAAATATTTTCGTTTCGTCATGGCAATAATAAAATATTGGAAACAATAAAATTAGATGAGTATGCAAAATACAAATTTATAACTTTTTCTTCTGTGGAACAATATGGGGAATTTATATTTTATGACTTAGATATGACTATAATATATGCTGGTGCACTCCTTGCCAACAGTGTGATTCTCTCTTTGGGTGCACAGACTAGCATTTGGAAGAATTCCAGTGGACAGGGATGACTTTTCTGTGTAAAAGATGGAAGAACTTTCTTTATCCTTCATGTTAAAAATGTTCAAAACAAGCCAAAGTGTGGTTTTTAATACTGGAAGATGCAGAAAGGGTAGCAGACAGCCTCATTCATATGACTGCAGCCCTGATGGAAGGAGGACATACTCACGTTTTGACACAGGGAAGGAGCTGAGGGATTTGCCTCTGGACGTTATGTAGGGAGAGTAGATGGAGAGGCTGGACGAGAATGGAGGCTGGGACAGTAATTAACACAAAAACAGGTTTTAATACTAACCTGTGCCCTGATTGCTCACAAAGCGCAGATGCAGGCTTGTGGATTCTTGGTGCTGTGAGTCAGAGAGGAGAGGGAGATGTGGATGGAATCTGACACAGTGGAGCATTCCTATCTGAATCCTACCACGGGCCCCTTTCTCACAAAGCGCAGATGCAGGCTTCTGTGGAGGTTGTCTGAAGGTTTCTAGATCTCCTCATCCTTAACCAGTCACTTACTGCCCCCTTCATAGGTCCACGTAGACTCAACCTGTAATTCCTGAGGACGCTGCCTTACTTAAAGCATCAGGATATAGGAACTGAAAGCCCTACTGCTTCTATTTGGTGTAAAGTGTGGTCTTGTTCTTTTTTCCAACTTTATATAAGATTCATTGAAATGGTTTTTGTTTAATTGACTCATCAGAGACCATTGGAGGATAAGTGATTGCCTTGAGACTCAGGTCCAGGAAATGTTAGTTTGTCTCTCTCAAAAAGAGTCCTGGGGATTAAATTTAAGAGCTAACTATGGAAGATGCTCCAAACAGACCCATGAGAAAGCTGCCTCCATGTAATGAGTCGAAGCAATAGCCTTGAGGGAACTGAGGCAATAACCATGGCAGGGGGAAGAAAGAAGTGTTTACTCAGGGATCTCTAAAGGGACAGAACTGATAGTGGTGTGTGTGTGTGTGTGTGTGTGTGTGTGTGTGTGTGTTTCACATCATGCATACACACATATATAGTGGGTTTATTAGAGTGGCTTAAGGGATGTGCGTGGACTGTTCCAAAAATGACAGTCTTCAATAGAAAGGCCAAGAATCCAGTAGTTGCACAGTCCATAAGGCTTAATGTCTATTGGAATAGTGAAGAAGTAGGGTTCTTTTTTTTTTTAAGTTTTCCTCTTTCATTAAACATAGATTCTTTTCTTATTTTTTCAAACCATGTAATCTGAATACAGTTTCCTTCCTACTTTCCCAACACCGTCTTCTCAATACATTCTACACTCAAGCCCTCCCTGCGTGGCTTATTCTGTTACCCATTAGGTCCTCACCTGACACGCCAAGGTCCCAACTCCTGCTGTATTTTAACAATGGCGCCAAACACTTGGCAGCCTCCATCTTGCAGTTCAGGAATACTGGAGATCCTGGAACCCTTCTACCTGGTCAATTTTCCAACTCAGGATTGATGAAATTCTACACCCAACACCGGTCATATTGGCAGGAATTGTATGCCCCTTTACTCCTCCACCTCTGGTTGTGCTTCCACAACTGAGGATTCATCTCAGCTGTGGTTCCTCACTTGCAAAGTCCCCATCCCGACAATTGGAAACTGCAAGCTACCAGTCAATCCCCCACTCTATCACTCCTATGCCCATGCAACCTTTGTGGAACTCTGAAACACAGTCTGCTACCACACAGAGAGGGCCAAGAGGTGAGTGGCCAGAAACCCAGCAGGGCACGCACTCACTAGGCCTTCCATACTGGGGCAAAAGCCAGAACCCCTTCCCCACCTGCCAGCCAGCGAGCAGGTGAGTTTCTTGTAGGTCGGCTGCTCCAAAACCTCTGAGACACAGACAGTGACAGTACAGAGCAGACCAAGGACAGTTCCCAAAGACACAGACAGTCACTGCAAGGATTGGACCAAGATGCAAAGACACTGTTGGCATCAATTGAGGGAAGAGATGTGTAGGCACCAAAGCAAGAATTCATCCAACAACCTATAAAACTATATGGTGATACCAGAACCCTGTGATCATACAGCAGGAAAACTTGAGCAACCTAACCCAGAAGAAGCAGAAAAAAACAATTTTAAATGTAACTTAAAGAGGTGATGGAGACCTTTAAAGAGGAAATGAAAAATTCCCTTAAAGAAATGGAGGAAAATACAAACAAAAACAATTGGAAGAAATTACTACATCCCTCAAAGAAACCTAATACCCAAAAGAAAAAACAATCAAACAGGTGAAGTAAACAGTTCAATATTTGAAGACTGAAATAGAGGCAATAAAAAAAAAACACAAATCAAAGGAATTCTGGATATGGGAAATTTGAGTAAACGAATGGGAGCTACAGAGGCAAGTATAAACAACAGAATACGAGAAATGGAAGAGATTTCAGGTATTGAAGATACTATAGAGGAAATTTTTCATTGGTCAAAGAAAACATTAAATCTAACAAATTCTTAACCCAAAACATCCAGGATATCTGGGACACCATGAAAAGATCAAACTTAACAATAATAAAGATAGAAGAAGGAGAAGAACTCCAACTCAAAGGCACAGAAAATATATTCAACAAAATCATAGAAGAAAACTTTCCCAACCTAATAAAGGGTTTTCCTATGAAGGTACAAGAAGCTTACAGAACACAAAATAGACAGGACCAAAAAAACTTCCCCTCACCATATAATAATCAAACATGAGACATACAGAATAAAGAAAGAATATTAAGAGCTGCAAAGGAAAAATGTCAAGTAACATATAAAGGTACACCTATCAGAATTACATTTCATAGGTTTTCCAATGGAAACCATGAAAGCCAGATGGTCCTGGACAGATGTGCTGCAGACACTAAGAGACCATGGGTACAAGCCCAGACTTCTAGACCCAGCCAAACTTTCAATCACCATCGATGGAGAAAATAAGATAATCCATGACTAATCTAGATTTAAACAATACCTATCCACAAATCTAGCTCTACAGAAAGTACTGGAAGGAAAACTCCAACCCAAGGAAGCTAACTGCACCCACAAAAACACAAGCAACAGATAACCTCCCATCAGCAAACCCCAAAGAAGGGAAACACACAAAAACCACAACTGAAAAATAACAGGATTTAGGAATAATTGGTCATTAATATCTCTTAATATCAATGAACTCAATTCACCTATAAAAAGAAACAGGCTGAGAATGGATATGGAAGCAGTATCCAGCCTTCCACTGTATACAAGAAATACACGTCAACCTCAAAGACACTACCTCAGAGTAAAGGGTTGGGTAAAGATTTTCCAATCAAATAGACCTAAGAAACAAGAGGGTGCAGCTATCCTAATATCTAGCAAGGATGACATTGTGATTATACAATGGACCACAGTGGTGAAACAATGGAGCACTGTGATCTCACAATGAAGTACACTATGGCCCTATGGAGCACTGTGAAGACACAGGGGAGCATCATAATGACACAATGTAGTATTGGGATGACACAGTAGATTATTGTGATGACACAAAGAGCACTGATGATACATTGCAGTGTTGTTATGACACAATGGAGCATTATGATGACACAATGGGGTACTGTGATGATACAGTGGAGCATTGTGATGACACAACGGAGCAGTCTGATGATACAATTGATCACTATGATGACACAATGGAGCCCTGTGATGACCCAAAGGAGTATGTTGATTTAGTGGAGCACTATCATTTTACAATAGATGACTGTGATGATAAAATGGGGCATTGTAATGACACAATGGAGCAGTGATGATAAAATGGAGCATTGTGATGATACAATAGAGCATTATGATGATACAATGGAGCATTTAACCAGTCACTTACTGCCCCCTTCATGGGTCCACATAGACTCAACTTGTAATTCCTGAGGAAGCTGCCTTACTTAAAGCATCAGGATATTGGAACTGAAAGCCCTACTGCTTCTATTTGGTCTAAAGCGTGGTCTTGTTCTTTTTTCCAACTTTATATAAGATTCATGGAAACACTTTTTGTTTAATTGACTCATCAGAGACCATTGGAGGATAAGTGATTGCCTTGAGACTCAGGTCCAGGAAATGTTAGTTAGTCTCTCTCAAAAAGAGTCCTGGGGATTAAATTTAGGAGCTAACTATTGAAGATGGTCCAAATAGACCCATGAGAAAGCTGCTTCCATGTAGGAGTTGGAGTAATAGCCTTGTGGGAACTGAGGCAATAGCCATGGAAGTGGGAAGAAAGTGAAGTGTTTACTCAGGGATCTCTAAAGGGACAGAACTGATAATGGTGTGTGTAAACATAGATTCTTTTATCATTTTCTCATACCATATAATTTTGAATACAGTTTCCTTCCCTCTACTTATGTCTGTTCCTACCTATCCCCTCTCACATCTGAATTCATTCCCTTTCTATCTTTCATTAGAAAATAACAGGCTTCTAAGTTATAACAAGAAAATATAAGGAAAAATAAAATATAATAAGATAAAAATCCTTATATTAAAGTTGGACAAGACGAGGTAACAGAAAATAAAAGAACCCTGAGAGAAGGCACAAGCCTCAGACTCCCACTTGTTCACACATTCAGTCTTCCCCCAATAAAGTGTTAAATTGAAAGCTCTAGTTTAAAGCAGAGGACCTGGCGCAGACCCATGTAGGCCCTCTGATTGCTACTGCAGTCTTTCTGAGTTCATATGACCTTTGCTCAGTTGTAGAGGGCTTTGTACACCTGGCATCCTCCATCCTCTCTGTCTCCCCACTACTTCTGGTTCCTCTTCCATGGGATTCCCTCAGCTCTGAGGGGAGGGATTTGATGGAAACATCTCATTTAGAGCTGTGTGTTCTAACATCTCTTTCTCTCTGTATAGTGTCTGGCTGTGGGTCTCTGTATTTGTTCCCAATCTGCTGCAGGAGGAAGCCTCCTGATAATAATCTGTAAGTAGATAATAATTTGTTTGTGGAACAGGATATCATTTGTTGGGTGTTCTGTGTTGTTAGGGTCAGTCAAAGACAGAGGTTCACTCCAAGATATAATTTAGTCTCTCTGGCAGCTGGAAGAAGCAGTTTCTGTGAAGTGAACTATAAACAGCTGTACAAAGGAGTATTTATTGATTTTTACACAACAGTTGTTTATTGTGTAAAACAAATTTCCACACCCCAAAGCCCCTGATCTAATCTATATGTTTTCTGAAGGAAAAGATCACTTCCTTGGAACTTTAGTCCTTATTGTGTACTGTTTGTAGTACCCAATCATGCAAGACACTCCAGGTGTGTCAGGACCATCTTTTGACCAAAATAATGCAAAGACTACAAAGTTCCTTCAGAAAAACAACTCTGTAGATAGATAACAGAAAACAACCACTGTTTTCAGAATGATTTCCCTGAGGGTCTAAGTATTTCTATTTTTTTATTTTTCAATTCAAAAATTTACATTTCCTCCCCTTCTCCTATTCCCCTCCTGCTCCCCCACTAACCCTCTTCCCTCCCCCTCCATCCTTAAGAGAGGGCAGGGTACCCTGCCCTGTGGGAAGTCCAAGGCCCTTCCCCCCTCCATCCCGACCTAGGAAGGTGTGCATCCATGTAAACTGGGTCCCAAAAAGCCAATACATGCAGAAGAGACAGGTCCCAGTGCTATTATCGATGGCTTCTCAGTCAGCCCCCATTGGTAGCCACATTTAGAGAGTCCGGTTTGATCACATGCTCGTTCAGACCCGGTCCAGCAGGATTTGGTGAGCTCACACTTCCTCAGTGTGTGGACAAACCCCTTGCAGTCCTGACTTCCTTGCTCATCTTCTCCCTCCTGCTCTTCAACTGGACCTTGGGAGCTCAGTCCATTGCTATGATGTGAATGTGGGTCTCTGTCTCTATCTCCAGCCATCAGACAAAATTTCTATGGTGATATTAAAGATATTCATCAGTGTGACTATGGGACAAGGCCAGTTCAGGCACCCTCTCCTCTGCTGCCCAAGGACCTAGCTGGGGACATCCCCGTGAACACCTAAACCCCCTCTAGAGCCAAGTCTCTTGCCAACCCTAAAATGGCTCCCTTGATGTAGATATCTTCTTCCCTGCTCCAATATCTGCCCTTCCTCCATTTCCACCCTCCTACTCCCCCAAGCTCTCCCCAGTCCTTCCCTTCTCCCTTCTCCTCCTCCCTCTCCCCTTCCCCCAACTACACCCCTACCCCTACCCCCACCCCAGTGATCCCAACTTTTGCCGGCGATCTAGTTTGCTTCAAATTTCCAGGAGGATCTATATATGTTTTTCTTTGGGTTCACCTTGCTATTTGACCTCTCTAGTCTTGTGAACTATAGGCTTAATGTCCTTTGTTTATGGCTAGAGTCCACTAATGAGTAAGTACATACCATATTCATCTTTTTGGGTCTGGGTTATCTCACTAAGGATAGTGTTTTCTATTTCCATCCATTTGCATGCGAAATTCAAGATGTCATTTTTTTTTTAAACTCTGAGTAGTACTCTAATGTGTATATATTCCAGACTTTCTTTATCCATTCTTCCATTGAGGGGCACCTAGGCTGTCTCCAGGTTCTGGCTATTACAAATAATGCTGCTATGAAGATAGTTGAACAAATGCTTTTGTAGGATGATTGGGCATCTCTTGGGTATATTCCCAAGAGTGGTATTGCTGGATCCTGAGGTAGGTTGATTCCCAATTTCCTGAGAAACCGCCATACTGATTTCCAAAGTGGTTGCACAAGTTTGCATTCCCACCAGCAATGGATGAGTGTTCCCCTTACTCCACATCCTCTCCAGCATAGGCTATTGTTGGTGTTTTTGATCTTAGCCATTCTGACAGGTGTAAGATGGTATCTCAAAGTTGTTTTGATTTGCATTTCCCTGATGGCTAAGAAGCTGAACATGACCTTAAGTATCTTTTGGCCATTTGAACTTCTTCTGTTGAGAATTCTCTGTTCAGATCATTACCCCATTTTTTAATTGGGGTATTTAGAATTTTAATGTCTAGTTTCTTGAGTTCTTTATATATTTTGGAGATCAGACCTTTGTCTGATGTGGGGTCAGTGAAGATCTTCTCCCATTCAGTAGGATGCCTTTTTGTCTTAATGACTGTGTCCTTTACTTTACAGAAGCTTCTCAGTTTATTCATTGTTGCTCTTATTGTCTATGTCACTGGGGTTATACATAGGAAGTGGTCTCCTGTGCCCACGTATTGCAGGCTACTTCCCACTTTCTCTTCTATCAGGTTCAGCGTGGTCAGATTTATATTGAGGTCTTTAATCCATTTGGACTTGATTTTTGTGCATGCTGACAGATAGGATCTATTTTCATTTTCCTACAGGTTGACATCCAGTTATGCCAGCACCATTTTTTAAAGATGCTTTCTTTCTTTCATTGTATAATTTTAGCTTCTTTGTCAAATATGAGGTGTTCATAGGTTTGTGGATTAATATCCAGGTCTTCAATTCATTGGTCAGCGTCTCTGTTTTTATGCCAATACCTAGCTGTTTTCATTACTGTAGCTCTGTAATAGAGTTTGAAGTCAGGGATGGTAATGCCTCCTGAAGTTCCTTTATTGTATAGGATTGTTTTGGCTATCCTGGGCTTTTTGTTTTTCCATATAAACTTATTGTTCTCTCAAGGTCTATGAAGAATTTTGTTGGGATTTTGATGGGGATTGCATTGAATATATAGATTGCCTTTGGTAGAATTGCCCTTTTTACTATATTGATCCTACCAATCCAGGAGTATGGGAGATCCTTCCATTTTCTGGTATCCTCAATTTCTTTCTTCAAGGTCTTAAAGTTCTTGTCAAATAGATATTTCACTTCCTTGGTTAGTGTTACTCCAAGATACTTTATGCTATGTGTGGCTATCGTGAAAGGTGATGTTTCTCTGATTTCCCTCTCAGCTTCTTTATCCTTTGTGTATAGGAGGGCTACTGATATCTTTGAGTTGATCTTGTATCCTGCCACATAACTGAAGGTATTTATCAGCTGTAGGAGTTCTTTGGTATATTTTTTTGGGTCACTTATGTACACTACCATATCATCTACAAATAATGAATGTTTGACTTCTTCCTTTCAAGTTCGAATCCCCTTGATCTCCTTATGTTGTCTTATAGCTATTGCTAGAACTTCAGGCACTATATTGATGAGATATGGAGAAAGTGTACAGCCTTTTCTTGTTCCTTATTTTAGTGGAATGGCTTTAAGTTTCTCTCCATTTAATTTAATGTTAGCTGTCGGCTTGATGTATATTGCTTTTTATTATATTTAGTTATGAACCTTGTGTCCCTAATCTCTCCAAGACCTTTATCATAAATGGGTGTTGAATTTTGTCAAATGCTTTTTTAGCATCTAATGAAATGATCATATGGTTTTTTTCTTTCAGTTTATTTATATAATGGATTACATTGATAGATTTTCGTATGTTGAACCAGCCCTGCATCTCTGGTATGAAGCCTACTTGATCATAATGGATAATTTTTTTGATGTGTTCTTGGATTCGGTTGGCCCGTATTTTACTGAGAATTTTTGTGTCAGTGTTCATGAGTGAGATTGGTCAGTAATTGTCTTTCTTGTTTGAGTCTTTGTCTGGTTTTGGTATCAGAGTAACTGTAGCTTCATAAAAAGAGTTTGGCAATGACTCTTCTATTTGTATTATGTGAAACACATTAAGGAGTATAGGTATTAGCTCTTCTTGGTAGTTCTGGTAGAATTCTGCATGAAAACCATTTGGTCCTGGGCTTTTTTTTGGTTGGGAGGTTTTTGATGACAGCTTCTATTTCTTCATGACTTATAAGTCTATTTAAATTATTCACATGGTCTTGATTTAATTTTGGTATATAGTACTTATCTAAAAAAAAGTCCATTTCTTTTACATTTTCCAATTTTGTGGCATACAGGCTTTTGTAGTAAGACCCAATGATTTTCTGAATTTCCTTAGTGTCTGTGGTTATGTCCCCCTTTTCATTTCTGATCTTGTTAATTTGTGTGTTCTCTCTCTGCCTTAAAAAATGGGGTAAGGATCTGAATAGAGAATTCTCAACAGAGGATGTTCGAATGGCCAAAAGATACTTAAGGTCATGTTCAACTTCCTTAGCAATCAGGGAAATGCAGATCAAAACAACTTTGAGATAGCATCTTACACCTGTCAGAATGGCCAAAATCAAAAACACCAACGATTCCCTATGCTGGAGAGGATGTGGAGTAAGGGGAACTCTCATCCATTGCTGGTGGGAATGCAAACTTGTGCAACCACTTTGGAAATTAGTGTGGCGGTTTCTCAGGAAATTGGGAATCAACCTACCTCAGGATCCAGCAATACCACTCTTGGGAATATACCCAAGAGAAGTCCAATCATACTACAAAAGCATTTGTG
>PVIU01034601.1:0-11174 GCA_004026605.1 Ondatra zibethicus | reverse complement strand
CATATGCTCATTCAGTCCCAGGCCAGGTGGATTGGTGTGCTCCCATTAGTTCAGGCACACTGTCTCAGTAGGTGGACCAGCCCCTCACGGTCCTAACTTCCTAACTCATCTTCTCCCACCTTCTGCTCTTCACCTGCACCTTGGGGGCTCAATCCATTGCTCTGATGTGAATGTGGGTCTCTGGAAATTGGAAGCAAACAGGATCATCAAGCAAAAGTTGGAAGCCAGGGGCGGGGATAGAGGTGGGAGAAATTTCATCCGATGAATGGAGATAGAGATAGTTCTTCTTATTTTTGCTTATCTTTCTTATACCATCAGTATTTAGGCGACAAGGTAAACCCAGGACAGGGATGACTCTAGCGAATGAACTTCTGGTTTACATTGTCAGACCTTCTTCTCAAGTCCAACAGAAGCTGTGCTCCGCACTGACGCAGGAAACATTGCCAAAGAGGACGATAGAGGTTAGAATGCTCGCAGATAATTACAAACAAATGACTTGTTTACTTTGTCTCTAAAGCTTCAGGAGTCACTCGTGGTCCAATTAGCAAAGCCCTTGCAGGCACCCGAACAGTATGGCACCTGCTTCGTTTCCCTGCACCAACTGCAGGTTCCCATTTTCACACACATCTCAAGTGTTTTCTTTCCCCATATTTTCCACCCTGCCAATTGGAAAGATTGCACAGCAATAATGAACTTGTTAATAGATTACTATGGTAGGCTCCAGGGGGTGTGCTAACACTCTGCAAAACACATACAGGGCTTAGTAAGTAAGCTGGCCAAGTTGTGTTATTATTTTTTTGGTGTGGGGAAGAAGTCCTTTATGGACACGAACACACACACAGGTAAGAGCCTAATGTCTTCCCAGTTTACAGAATGTTCTTGCTGGCATGCAGAGTGGAGTATTACTCCCGCAGGTTACTTCGAGTCACTGGAGCATGACACTGGCCTGCTGAAAGCACACATTGTTACTTGAAGAATGAAACAAACAAGGCCAGTTCAAGGATGTCACATAAGCAGCCATAGTGGATTATTCTTCCTCTAGATTCTTGAGTTCTTAAGTTATTACTTCTGATGAGTTTTTGTTTGTTTGTTTGTTGTTTGTTGCTTCCTTGTCCAGGAGATCCCTAAACAACCCAGGTTGGCTTCGAACCATGATGATCCTCCTGCTTCAGCCTCCCAAATGCTAAGGTTACATTACTCCCTGCTGACTACTCTACTCTTCTTCACCGGTGGATTTACTAAATGTGTTCTCCTATTATTTTAGAAAACACTTTTAATTGTTGAAAATAATTCAAAGATTACAGGAATGAACAAATGAAAGAGCACAGATAACA
Organism: Ondatra zibethicus; assembly: GCA_004026605.1. Taxonomy (NCBI): domain Eukaryota; kingdom Metazoa; phylum Chordata; class Mammalia; order Rodentia; family Cricetidae; genus Ondatra; species Ondatra zibethicus. The sequence goes on along the minus strand of PVIU01034601.1, from coordinate 9,840 downwards.
TAGTTCTTCTTCCACATCTCCTCCTTGTCACCAGTGCCTGGGTCATACGCCCAGTCCCTAAGAAAGAACACTCAGATCTACCAAGAAATGCCACTGGGGTATGAGCATGGAAATACGAGGCTTTGGATATTTCAATCACATGGCATTATTCTGTTTTATTCGTATTTTTACTTTTGTTTGTCTGGTTTTGTTTTTTCTTTTGCTTTTGAGCTGTTTTATCACATAGTCCAGGTTGACCTCCAACTTTGCTGTGTAGTCAAGGATGAACTCAAACTTTTGAGTCCCCTAACTCTGCCTCCCAACTTCTCAGATTTCTGATGTGTGCCCCAAACCCAATTTGTAATGCTAGGAATAGAACCCAGACCTTCACATATGCGAGGTGAATACTTTGTCAACTGAGCCACATCCCTAACCCCTGTATTTATTATTGTATCTATTTAACCATATAGTATAAAGTATGCTGATAGAACCATATATTTTTAAATCATTAGTTGTGCTTTGTGAGTGCATACTCACACACACACACATACATATTGATGTAAAATAGCCTATGTATGGAAGTCAAAGAACAGCTTTGTACAACTGGTTCCTTTCTTTCCTTCCACTGTGGGTTCTAGAGGTCAAACTCAGGTAGACATACTTGTAAAGCAAACTCCTTTTCACTGAGACATCTAGCAGCACCCCCATGTTCTTTAAGAACAATGTGTCTAAAGTGATATAGTTAGCCAATACTTTCTAAAGCATACTTTACAGTGTTTCTAACTCTACCGTTTTGCATTTGCACAGCAGTTAACTGCTTCCTACATGTAGGCTGGCCCAGGACTCCTAGCAACATCTGGACAATTTTGATGATCACCCAGACATTGTTATATATGTTTTCTTCACTTGGTTCTCATAACAAGCCTTCAAAATTAGGATTATTACTATCTCATGTTTGGAATCCTTTTTCTTAAGAGACAAAGGGGGTACAATAAATGTTTCACTTAACTACCAAATGACAACCAAGTTTGAAACTTTATCTATCTCCAAAACACAAAGGTGACTGTAACATTGAACTATGGCTTGCCTTTGAAGTGTCTCCGGCTAGTGAATGTGTTAGAACACTTTGTGCCTAGCTAGTGGTGTTGTCTAGGGAAGTAGTAAGCCAATGGGATCTGGGACCTGGCTTGGTGTCTTAGGGTTTCCATTGTTATGTGAAGACACCATGACAATGGCAACTCTTATAAAGGAAAACATTTAATTGAAGAGATGGCTTACAGTTCAGCAATTCAGTTCATTATCATCAGGACAGGAAGCTTGGTAGCATGCAGGCAGACATGGTGCTGGCAACATCTTGATCGAAGGCAACAGGAAGTGATCTCAGACACTGGATGTTATCATGAGCGTAAGAAACCTCAAAGCCTGCTCACACAGTGACATACTTCCTCCACCGAGGTCACACCCACTCCAATAAAGCCACACCTCCTAGTAGTGCCACTCCCTATGAGCTTATGGGGGGGTGGGTCAATTAAATTCCAACTACTACATTGAGTAATATAGGCTTCCTTGGGAGAATACTAAGGATATCCCCTCTTTAGTTCCAAGTAGCTGTCTACTTGCTGATCCGCTATGTCAAGAACAAGGCTACTCTAGCTTTTGAGTTTGTAGTTTTCCTCTAACCCTCTGAGGCTGAATTCACCCACTGACATTTTTTACCCATTAATAATACCAGTTCTCACTTTTGGCTGAACTGGTGAATTAACACAAACGGACCAGTAATTTTGTTTTTTCTGTTTTGTCTATTGATGTTCTCAAAATTGTTATCCAATAACATCATTGTTGAGCAAAAGTTTTTAATATGATATTTGTGGCTATTCTGCAGTGAGGTTTGAAGGAATGTGCATTGGATGTATGATTTAAAATTACCCCATACTTATGCAGAAGAACCAGAGTCTATTAGCCAAGACTGAAGCAAAAATCAGACTGAAGTCTTCGGAGTGTGAGGTAAAGATAACTTGTAAAACTGTTGAGAAAGAGATGGGCAGTTGGAATCTAAAGCTTTGTCCATGTGAGGTAACAATGAAAGAGAGAGATTTTGTAAAATGGTTTTATAGCACTGTAGAAGGAAGGCCGCTTGTTGGTTCCGGGCTGCTCAGTCCTGAAACAATCACACAGAAACCATATTGTTTAAATCACTGCATGGCCCATTAGCTCTAGCTTCTTATTGGCTAACTCTTACATCTTAATTTAATGCACCTCCATTAGTCTGTGTATTGCCATGTGGCTTACCAGGTAAAGTTTCAGCATCTATCTCTTCGGGGCTACATGGCTTCTCTCTGACTCTGCCCTTCTTTCTCCCAACATTCAGTTTAATTTTCCCCACCTAGCTCTGTTCTTCACTGCTCTGCTATAGGCTCAAAGCAGTTCTTTTATTAATCAATGGTAATCACAGCATACAGAGAGGAATCCCACATCATAGTGCTATTTAGGAATCAAAATTATGCATCGATTAGAGAGGATAACAGCTTCAGTTTTATGAAATTTTAAAGTTTTATGGAATATGAACTGTAAAAATTTAAATGTTCATATTTAGGAAGCCATGATTACTATAAAAATAAAATATTCAGTTAACCACATGAGATGAGAAAAGTTATTGGATGTCTCTAAAACTATGAACCCAAATCTAAATTTCAACTTTTTTTCTGCCTTGCAGTGTTCATGTAAATATTAGTTGAGTTGGCATAATTGCAAAGGATTCATAGTCTGTAAATATAAAGCAAGCATTAAGACACTCTTACCGTCATTAGATTGCAGTTTCTCAACTGGAACTTAATGTGCAGGAACACTTATTACTGGGTTGGTGTTCTACTGTCCTTGGCTTTCTACTCCAAATAGATGACACGCTACAGCTGACTCACAAATGGCCACCAAAGGAAAAATGCACTTAATTCCATTTGCTCCTTAATTGTTCTCAACCAGCTGTTCATATCACAAGACCTGAACACAGCTCTTTTAGTTTTCATAACCCATTCTTTGAATTACTGGAATGTGTCTCTTATAGTTGAATCTCTTCCAATGTGATCATTCTCTTGAAATTTATTTTTCAACCATTGTCCCAAATAATTATGTAGCAAGAGAGAGGTGGATCTGCATGAGCTATGAAGCAATAAAATGCAATGATTGACGGAAAATATGGCTCTCTTCTCCACAACTGTGCAGCCATGGCATGGCAGTGGCTTAGAGATCAGCAACAGTTACAAAAAAATCCCAGAGCCGATCTGCACATTAGAACCAAAGCACAAGCAATGTCTGTTTCCAAAACAGACAGCTTATGGTATGGTACACACATCCTCAGAAGCCAGAAGACATTCAGAAAATATGAGAAAGAATATAAATTATAAAGAAAGTTTCATAGATTGAGAAGGGAAAAGTCAATTTGTGTCCTGGTAAAGTCTACTATTTGAGCCATGATGACTGTCGTGAAATAAGCTGAGATACATAATTTAGTTTAAGAACTGATGTTTTGGAGACAGATTTTCTTTAAATGGTCCATTTTTCTTTGCAGTTGACTTAATTGTTCTCTAAAACATATCCGCCTTGTTGTCATGACAGCACAGATGAACTAATAAAGACTTGCTCCACACTGTCTGCAAAGTCCATGATCTGTCTTATAACTGAGCACACATCTGTGGGAATATGAGGATGGCTTCCCTTCACTATAAAGTGCAAGGGTTTTACTTGTCCACACCAGCTCATAGTCAACTTTTATCAAATCATTAAGACTTCTGTTGAATTGCTACATCTAGTTTCTTTGTTGTCTGACGCATGTTACCTACCTATCCTTTTTACAGAAACAACTATTCAGATCCACTGCCTCCTTGGACATAAACATCTTCATTAGATTTCAGGTTAGTTTTTTTCCTTTTTACTGGAGATGGGTCTAAAACATATAAATATTTTCTTTTGTTTCATTGGGGTTTGTCATATAATGGGGAGTTATACCACTTGTAAATATTTGCCATCGTTATACTGGCAGATTTTAATCAAAATTTCCTCACTGGGGATGTCTTTGTCCAGAAAAAAGGTATAAAGCACTGCAAAGCCCATTATTTCACAGAAATCAAAAGAAAAATATCCAAGCATTTTTCAAAGTAGCCTGCTAGGTCTGCCTGAGACTGGACTTTCATTTTCTTTGGGTTTAACTCATATATGGTATTGCTTAACCATGTGGTCGGCTTCTTTTGAGGCGAATCTTACAATTTACAACCACAACAACCATGAATAAAGGTTCCTTTCACCACATGCTAATCCTTGTGACATTTTGATTCTTTACTAGCCACCCTAAATGACATGAAGTGACATTCCATTGTGACTTGTATTCATCTTCCCAGTCATTACTGGTAGTAGTCACCTTTTATATTTCTGTTGGCCATTAATGGGACTCACTGAGTCTCTGAACTCCCCTTTTCACCAAGTTGCCTCTTATTTGCTTTCTTTTTTCCCTTAATTGATCAAAATATTTAGCAAGCTATAGCCCTTTTTACACGTTTTGTTGCCTATCTAGTACATGGACTTACAGCATTTCCATTCTGCAGGTTGCCATTAGTCATACTGTTATTTTCTTTGCTTTAGAGAATTATGTAGCCCTATTTTTTTATTCCTGTCTGTATAGTTCTATTTTCATATTTCATCCAAAAAGAGTTGCCAAGATCAATATCAATGATATTTTCACCTCTGCTTTTTCTTAGTGACTGCATAGCTTCAAGTTTTATGTTTAAGTAATTAATACATTTTTGGCTTGACTTTTGTAAGATGATCTGTATACTGTCACTGTTTTCTTGTTGATATCTAGGTTTTTCAACACTACTTTTTGAATAGTCTACTCTTTCCCCAATGTTGATATTCTTGGCAACTTTGTCACTGATTATTAAAAGTAAACCCAATAGAAGCCTGCTTTTATTTGTAGGTTGTCAAGTCTGTTACGCTAAATTTATATGTGTCTGCTATTTAATGTATTTTTTGAAAAATTTCACACTTGTACATGATTAAATACGATTATTCCAATCATCCATTTCACCACTCCGCAACTCTCCTTGTATCATCAGATATCACCTTTTAAAGTTCATGTCTTTTCTCTTTTTTAAAAAAATAACTCACTAATTCCAATTAGTGTTGTACATATGTGAATGGGTGTGGGGCCATTCATTGGGGATGTGCAGGCTGCTGTGGGAAACAGACATCAGTGCTCTCAACCAGTTCTGGATCCTCCAAAAACTACAATATGTATCTGTGTTGCTGACAACACTGGACTGTTTGACTATTAGACATTTGTAATGCTATCCAAAGCCAGGAAATACAATGTATTCAGCTTTGTTCTACTTGCTTCAGATTTTTTTTATCTAAATCTTCGATCTTTTGTATTTCCATGTGAATTTTAGAACTGTTGTTTTTTAATTTTAGTGAAATTTACATTAACACATTGGTAGGGATTATGTCAGATGTGTAAACCTCTGAACAATAAGGATATTTTTTCCATGTTTCTTCTAAACCATTGACTTGGGATACCTTTATGCTCATTTGTATTTTCAATTTCTTTCAATAACATTTTGTTTTCGGTGTAGAAATGTTTTATCACCTTGATTAATCTATTCTAAATATTATGATACTTGCAATGCTGCTGTAATTGGACAGTCTTCTCAAATCCTTGTCACACAGCTTATTTCAGTGTATTATTAGGGTATACAGAAATGCCACAAATTTTTTTTTTAGGCCTGGAACATCGCTTAATTTATTTATTGTTTTTTTATTATTTATTTATTTATTTTTTCCATACATTGTTTTGTTTTATTTTTTCCATTCAAGAACATAATTAAAGAAATAAAATTTTTTTTCCTTTCTTCCCCTTCTCCCGGTCCCCTCCCACTACCCCCCCTCCTCCCTCCCCCTTCTTCCTTGAAAGAGGGCATGGTGCCCTGCCCTGTTGGAAGTCCAAGGCCCACCCCCATCCCTCCTGGCCTAGGAATGTGGCGGCGAAAGTTGGCAGATGGAGAACCCACAAACAATGACACCAGGACCTATCTCTTCTGCATGTATTAACTTTTTGAGAACCGAGTCTTTTTGAATGCCACAAATTTTTATGCATTAATTTGTATTCTGTACATGTACTTTATAACTGGATGAGTTCCAATAATTTTGGTGAGTTATTCACGGGTTTGTAAATACAAATAGCAATTACAGATAGAGAAAATTTGCATGCTTTTATTTTCTCTTTCTGACTGTCTTCAGTGGGACTTCTAGTTCCATGTTGAGCAGAGGTAGTGAAGACAAAGTTGCCTGAGGTTATTTTCCCTGACCTTAGTGAAAATGCCGAACACTTTTTGCATTGGACTACAGTGTCAGTTATGAGTTTGCTATGTGTGGCTTTCACAGTGTAGACAGATTCCTCTTTAGCTAATTTATGGGATGCTTACTTGTTCTATTTTGTCAAATGCTTTACCCTATCTATTGAGATGATCCTGTAATTTTATTTTTGTTCTGTTAACATGGAAGACTATGCTTGTCACTCACTGTTTGATGAATTGTCCTTGCATTTCAGGGATACATACCACTTAGTGATGGTAAATAATTCTTCCAATGTGCTGTCAAATTTAGTTTTCTTGTGTTATATTTAGGATTTCTGTATCTATAGCCAATAAAGAAAGTAGCTGTAATTTTCTTGGATTATGAGGAACTGGTTTTGATAGCAACATAATAGTGAATTCATGAAAGGAGCTAGAGAGTAGTCCTTCATCTTCAATTGTTTGAAATAGTTTGAGAAGGCTTAGCACTGTTCTTTAAATGATTTGTAGAATCCAGTGAAGTCATCTGATCTTGTGATTGTTTTGTTTTGAGATTCTGATGACTTACAAATCGGACCTGCTCAGATTTGCTGCTTCTTCATAACCCAGCCTTAGTGTGTGTGTACTTCTAGGAAACTATAAATTTCCCCCACATTCAATTTGTTAGCATGCCATTCTCCACAGAGGATGTTCAAGATGCCTTGTATCTCTGTGGCATCATTTTAACATCTTCTATTGCATTTTGAGTTTCTTTGTTTGAACCTTATCTATAGCTAGAGACTGTACTTTTGATTCCTGGCCACCCAGACCCAAGTAATCATACAGAAACTATATTAATTACAACACTGTTTGCCCAAGGCTCAGGCATATTCCTAGCTAGCTCTTACATCTTAAATTAACCCATTTCTTTTTATCTATGTATCACCATGAGACTGTGGCTTACTGGTAATATTCCGGCATCTTTCTCCTTCAGTGGGTACATGACATCTCTCTGACTCCACCTACTCTCTCTATAGATCTTTGTTCAGATTTCCCACCTGGCTTTACTCTGTTAAGCCATTGGTCAAAACAGCTTTATTCATCAACCAATAAAATGACACATATACAAAAGGACATCCCACTTACCCCCTTTTTTCTTGATATGTCCACTTGTAGGTTTGCCATTTTGGTGAATCATAGGAAACATCCAACTCAAACTTTTAAAACTTTTTTAGTTATATTTATTTATTTATTGACCAATAATTGTTTCTTTCCATCCACTGGCTTTGTACTTGTTTATTTGTTTGCTTGTTATTATTCCCTTTGAGGTAAAATTAGGTTCATATCTTTGATTTTTCTTTTTTCTTTTCTTTTTTTTATTACTTTCTTTTGTTTTGTTTTACATCCCAACAAAAATTTCCCTTCCCTCTTCTCCTCCAAGTACCTACCCCATCCCTCCCATCTACTCTTCCTCCTTTGTTTCTCTTTAGATTCAGGTGGTCCTCCCACAGATATCAGTCAACCATGGTAGATCAAGTTACAGTGAGACTAGGCACCTTCTCTTCAACTGAGGCTGGGTGAGGCAATCTAGTTGAAGAAAAGGGTTCCAATAGCAGGTAACAGAGTCAGAGATAGTCCCTGCTCTCACTGTTAGAAATCTCGCAACAAGACCAAGTTACACATTTGTAACATATGCACAGAGGGCCTATGTCAGTCCCATGCAGGCTCCCTGGTTGTTGGTTCAGTCTCTATGAGGCCCTATGAACCCAGGTTAGTTAGTTCTGTGGGTTTTCTTGTGGTGCCCTTGACTCCACTGGCTCCTACAATCCTTCTTCCCTCTCTTCCACAAGATTCCCCAAGTTCCACTTAATGTTTGGCTGGTGTCTCTGCATCTGTTTTTATCAGTTGCATGAAGCCTCCCTGAAGACAGTTTGACTAGGAACCAATCTATGAGAATAGAAGAATATCATTAGGAATCATTTTATTGACTTTTTTTTTTACTTGTTTGGAATCCTAGGTCTCTGGGCTATACTGCCTCAGGGGCATGGCTCTCAGGGGTGATCTCTTTCTCTCTCTCAAGTATGGATCTCCAGCAGGGCTAGTCATGAGTTGGTGACTCCCACAATTTCTGCGTTATCCTTACCCCCAGGCTGGACTGGTATCTCAGTTCCTCCACTGGAAGTCTTGCCAGGTTGTAGGCTCCATATTTCCTAGCTCTAGGAGTCTTAGCTAGGCTCACCCTTATAGATTCCTAGGAGTTTTCATTGCTCTAGGTTTCTAGCTCATCCCAGAGGTGCTCCCAGATTCCAATTGTCTCTGCCAGCACACTCCCCCTCCATCCTCCCCCAACCTGACCTCTCCTGTTCCCATCCTGACCTCCCACTTCCAACGTTTATCTATATGTATTCTCTTCTTAGAACTGCTTTTGCTACATCCCATATGTTTAGGTAAGTTGTTGTTTCCACTTTTATTGATTCAAAAGGTTATCAGGGTTGACAATAAGCATGGATGCATGGAAACATCAATATGGAAAGTTTCCACTTGATAAACTAATACTTTCACTTAAAAAATTGTAAATAAAAATTAAAAGAGATTGGAACAGAGGTACCCTTCATTGATGAACAATGCTGCTTCATGATGTAATTGGACTTTAAACAAAAACCCCAGTGGCAGGTACTGGATACATTCTTATGAGTAGAGAAGTCTCAAAGGTTCCCAGCCCCCAAATACAGGACCCTGCCATTGTTCTTTGTTACCTAGCAGAACTAAATGGCAAGACCTTATTTCTGGAGAAGCCATAGAGTTTAGTTATAGGACACACAGAAATCAAGTTGGAACTGAGTGGAAAACTAACCTCCCTGATGGATAGTACTCACGGTGCCAGAAACTGCTATGTAGGCTTCACATGGAGAAGAATCATCATTGATCTCATTGTACTGTAGACCATCAGACAATACTTAGCCAGTACACAAGATATGCCTGCCAGTGTAACAGTAACACAAGTATTTTGTACATAACTGAAACTGACTGGCTTGGAAGCCCACTCCTCACTTGGAAATACTTCTCTGCTACTATAACCCTGGTCAAAAGCCTAAGATTGGGTAAGTCAGGCCCAGTGGAGGCTCATACTCCCTGATGTTCTCCCTAACTGGACATGTTGTCAGATCTCCTTAGCGATATTGATGTTTAGAGAGACTGGGGCAGAGAAGCTCCTATTTGCAAGGACTAACTCTTGACGAAGTTGTGAAAGAAAATGACCGTTGAATGCTCAGCCCTAAACAGAGCAGCTGTCTAACCTACCCAAAGTCCTAGGTAGCCTCACTGGACAGAGGTTAAAGATGGTTTAAGAGTAGGGGTTGAGGAGGAGTCGCGTAAAGGGCTGTCATCTGGGTGTAACATGACCGCTGCAGTCAGGAGCACATAGCAGCTGTAGATATAACCACAGATTGTTTGCTGTATATCCGCTATTATCTTCTGTCCTAAAGTCAGTCCAACTGTGGTGTTTCTGTGTTGGTTTGCTGTGTCAAGTACCTGCCTGTCTTGA
>PVIU01034600.1:0-11142 GCA_004026605.1 Ondatra zibethicus | reverse complement strand
TTTTGCATCGATGTTCATGAGTGAGATTGGTCTGTAATTCTCTTTCATGGTTGCGTCTTTGTGCGGTTTTGGTATCAGGGTAACTGTAGCTTCATAAAAAGAGTTTGGCAATGACCCTTCTGTTTCTATTATGTGAAACACCTTAAGGAGTATAGGTATTAGCTCTTCTTGGAAGTTTTGGTAGAATTCTACATTAAAACCATCTGGTCCTGGGCTTTTTTTGGTTGGGAGGTTTTTGATGACAGCTTCTATTTCCTTGCGACTTATAGGTCTATTTAAATTGTTCATCTGGTCTTGATTTAATTTCGGTATATGGTATTTATCTAAAAAACTGTCCATTTCTTTTACATTTTCCAATTTTGTGGCATACAGGCTTTTGTAGTAAGACCTAATGATTCTCTGAATTTCCTCAGTGTCTGTTGTTATGTCCCCCTTTTCATTCCTGATCTTGTTAATATGAGTGTTCTCTCTCAGCCTTTTGATTAGTTTGGATAGGGGTTTGTCAATCTTGTTGATTTTCTCAAGGAACCAGCTCTTTGTTTCCTTGATTCTTTGGATTGTTTTCTGTGTCTCTATTTTGTTGATTTCAGCCCTCAGTTTGACTATTTCCAGTCTTCTACTTCTCCTGGGTGAGTCTGCTTCTTTTTTTTTTTCTAGAGCTTTTAGGTGTGCTGTTAAATCTCTAATGTGTGCTTTCTCCGTTTTCTTTATGTGGGCACTAAGTGCTATGAACTTTCCTCTTAGCACTGCTTTCATAGTGTCCCATAGGTTGGGGTATGCTGTGTCTTTATTTTTGTTGAATTCAAGAAAGACTTTAATTTCTTTCTTTATTTCTTCCTTGACCCAGGAGTGGTTCAGTAGTGGACTGTTCAGTTTCCATGAGTTTGTAGGTTTTCTGGGGGTGGAATTGTTTTTAAATTCTAACTTTACTCCATGATAATCTGATAAGACACAGGTGGTTACTCCAATTTGTTTGTATCTGTGGATGTTTGCTTTGTTACCGAGTATGTGATCAATTTTCGAGAAGGTTCTATGAGATGCTGAGAAGAAGGTTTATTCTTTCCTGCTTGGGTGGAATGTTCTACAGATGTCTATTAAGTCCATTTGATTTATTACATCTGTTAGTTCTCTTATTTCTCTGTTAAGTTTCTGTCTGGTTGACCTGTCCATTGGTGAGAGAGGAGTGTTGAAGTCTCCTACTATTAGAGTGTGGGGTTTGCTTTGTGCTTTGAGTTCTAGTAATGTTTCCTTTACATATGTGGATGCTTTTATATTAGGGGCATATATATTCAGGATTGAGACTTCATCCTGATGGATTATTCCATTTAAGAGTATAAAATGTTCATCTCCATCTCTTCTGATTGATTTTAGTTTGAAGTTGATTTTGTTCGATATTAGTATAGCCACACCCACTTGTTTCTTAGGGCCGTTTGGTTGAAAAACCTTTTCCCAACCCTTTATTCTGAGATAATGTCTGTCTTTGTGGTTGAGGCGTGTTTCTTGTAAACAACAGAATGTTGGATCCTGTTTTTGTATCCATTCTCTTAACGTGTGCTTTTTTATAGGTGAATTGAGTCCATTGATATTAAGTGATATTAATGACCAGAGGTTATTAACTGTGGTTATTTTTTTTAGGGTTGTAGAGTTTGTGTGTTTCCCTTCTTTGAGTTGTGCCAAAGTTGAGGGCTGTTAGATGTCTGTGTTATTGTGGGTGTTGCTTGCTTCCTTTAGATGTGGTTTTCCTTCTAGTACTTTCTGTAAGGCTGGGTTTGTGGCTATGTATTGCTTAAATTTGTTTTTATCCTGAAATACCTTGTTTTCTCCATCGATAGTGAATGAAAGCTTTGCTGGGTATAGTAGTCTGGGCTTGTATCCATGGTCTCTTAGTGTCTGCAGCACATCTATCCAAGACCTTCTGGCTTTCACAGTTTCCATAGAGAAGTCAGGTGTAATTCTGATAGGTTTACCTTTATATGTTACTTGGCCTTTTTCGTTGCAGTTCTTAGTATTCTTTCTTTATTCTGTATGTTTTGTGTTTTGATTATTATATGGTGAGGGGATGTCTTTTTTTGATCCAATCTATTTGGTGTTCTGTATGCTTCTTGTATCTTCATAGGCATATACATCTTTAGGTTGGGAAAGTTTTCTTCTATAATTTTGTTGAATATATTTTCTGGGCCTTTGAGCTGTGCTTCTTCTCCTTCTTCACCCCTATTATTCTTAGATTTGGTCTTTTTATGGTGTCCTAGGTTTCCTGGGTGTTTTGTGTTAAGAATTTGTTGGATTTGTTGTTTTCTTTGATCAATGAGTTTATTTTCTCTATCGTATCTTCAGCATCTGAGATTCTTTCTTCTATCTCTTGTAGTCTGTTGGTTACACTTGTCTCTGAGTTCCTGTTCATTTACCCAGATTTTCCATCTCCAGCTTTCCCTCGATTTGTGTTTTCTTCATTGCCTCCATTTCAGTTTTTAAGTCTTGAACTGTTTCCATTACCTGTTTGATTGCTTTTTCTTGGTTTTCTAGGGTATCTTTGAGGAATTTATTCATTTCTTCTAACTTTTTGTTAGTTTTCTCATCCCTTTCTTCAAAGGTGTTTTCCACCTCTTCTTTAAAGGTCTCTATTACTTTCATAAAGTTACGTTTAAAGTCGATTTCTTCTACTTCTTCTGGGTTAGGTTGCTCAGGTTTTCCTGTTGAGTACTAGTTGGTTTCTGGTGTTATCATGTTGCTTTTCAGATTGTTGGAGGAATTCTTGGATTGGCGCCTGCCCATCTCTTCCTTTGTTTGCAGTCAGGGGAGTCTCAGCGGGTGGGGACCTCCCAGGATGGCTTGTACACACTCACCTCTCTGGATAGCTGATCTCAGTGCAGGAAGAGGAAGTCCCGTCTGGATTTCCGATCCTTCTGGACCTCTGATCTCAGCACAAGAAGAGAGAGTCCTGGTGTTCCAAGGACCCACAGAGGAAAGGGTAAACTTGCGGGGGAGGGAGGGTGCAGGGTCGAGTGGAACAAAGAGGCCTGCGGGGACCTTACCACCAGACACACACAACCTTACCAGTCTGTGCCTCCGATCTCAGCACAGGAAGAGAGAGTGCTGGGGTTCTAAGGCCCCACAGAGGAAAGGGCAATCTTGCAGGGGGGGTGCAGGGTCGTGTGGAACAAAGAGGCCTGCAGGGACCTTACCACCAGGCACGCACAATCTTACCAATCTGCGCCTCTGATCTCAGCACAGGAAGAGAGAGTGCTCCCCAATAGGATTTCAAACACTAAACAAAAAATCTGAAGGTAATCGCTATGGCCTAAAGAGGTTAACAATCTTTTTCCCCTAGTGCTGCATACCACCCTGTCCTCCTGCCCCCCCCCCCCGTGCTGATGGATGAGTTCTCTCTGTCTGCCCTGGGAGCTGCATGCCTCAAACCTCTGGTCAAAGCTGGCCAAGGCTTGGCTCTGCGAGTGAAGAACTCTCAGATCCTATGGGTTATAAGTATTATAAGTATCTGTTATCATTCATAGGGGCTGATTACAAATTATTGTTGGTTAATATTAAAAAAAACTATTGTTGGTCTCAAATGTTTCATACTGGTACAGAATTTTATATGCTGTTCTTGTTTAAAATGTAGCCATACATCCCCACTGAGAAAAACCACAAAAAAGACTTTGGTAAGCATTTTTATGTTGTCTAAAAGGCAAGAGAATTTTTTTGTCTAAAAAGCAAGAGAGATTTTTGGTATGTTGTCTAAAAAGCAAGAGAAATTTTTGGTATGTTGTCTAAAAAGCAAGAGAGATTCTGGTAAAAAAAAATGTGTAAGCAGAAATGGGCCTTATCTAGTTCCCTGTGTATGTTTTCAAGGTCAAACTTAAAGCAGGTAGGGAGCGGCTGACAGTCTATTGCCTCAGGGATCTCTTGGCAGGTCTCTGAGGTGCCACAAGACACCTCACTAATTTGGCCAAGGTAAGAGAGGTTCTTCAGGGGCTGGTTGAACCACCATCTGTGTTTCTTGAACGTTTAAAGGAGGTGTACAGGTGTTATACTCCCTTTGACCCAACCTTTGGTCAGCAAGCAGCTGTAGCTATAGCCTTCATAGGACAGTCAGCATCAGATATTAAGAAAAGTTACAGCAGTTAGAAGGGTTGCAGGATTATACCTTGCAGGATTTGGTTAAGGAGGCAGAGAAAGTGTTTCATAAGCGAGAGATTGAGGAAGAGAAGGGGGGGCGGGAGGCAGAAGAAAGAGAGGACCGGAGGGATCATAGACAAGAGAGAAATTTGATAGAATTTTGGCCACAGTGGTAGGAGAAAAAGGGAAGACAAGATCTAGACAGATAGAACCTGGGCAACGGAAGATCAAAGATGAGTGAAGATGGACAGAGGCACCCCTTGGACAAAGACCAATGTGCTTATTGCAAAGAAAAAGGACATTGGGCAAGAGAATGCCCAAAGAAGAAAGGAAGGCCCTCTAAGTTACTGGCCCTAGAAAAAGATGATCAGAGGGGACGGGGCTCGAACCCCCTCCCCCGCACCTAGGGTAACCCTGACTGTGGAGGGGACCCCTATGGATTTTCTAGTGGACACAGGGGCTGAGTACTCTGTGCTGAAACAACCACTGGGGAAGCTAAAGAATACAAAGACTATAGTAATTGGAGCAACTGGACAGAAACAATATCCGTGGACCACCTTACGAACTGTAGATTTGGGGAGAGGACAAGTGACTCATTCCTTCCTGGTTATCCCTGAGTGTCCCACACCTTTATTAGAATGAGACTTGTTAGCAAAGTTGAAGGCCCAGATCAGGTTTACTCGAATCGGTCCCGAGGTGATCAAAGCCTTTTGTTAACCGAACTAGTGACCTTCGCTCCCCCTGCTGTCCTCAATCCCGCCACCCTACTGCCCGAGACTGATGACACCAAAGATTACTATGTGCTTGTACAACTGGTACCTAGGGTCTTTTATCATCCAGCTAACACACTTGAAGATGAGTTTGACAAGCACGCTTACCCAACTTGCTCTAGATGAGAACCTATTTCTCTGACACTAGCAGTAATCCTGGGCCTTGGGGTAACTGCTCGTGTTGGGACAGGTACTGCTGCCCTAATACAGGCCCCTCAGTACTTTAATAAATTAAAAATAGCCATAGATAAAGATTTGAGGGCTCTAGAACAATCTATTTCCAAACTCAAAGAGTCACTGACTTCCCTCTCAGAAGTGGTCTTAAAGAATAAAAGGGGATTAGATTTGTTATTCTTAAAAGATGGAGGATTATGCACTGCTCTCAGAGAGAAATGTTGTTTCTATGTGGACCATCCAGGAATAATTAAAGACTCCATGAGTAAACATAGAGAAAGGTTAGACAAAAGACAAACAGAGAAGCACGTCAGGGATGGTTTGAGAGCTGGTTTAATAGATTTCCTTGGATGACTATTCTGATATCCTCCCTTATGGGACCATTCCTAATAATGCTTCTGCTACTGATCATAGGTCCATGTATATTAAATAAACTAATTACCTTCATTAGAGAAAGAATAAGTGCTGTTCAGATTTTGATGTTATGCCACCAATACAGTGCTTTACAAAGTCAAGAAGATACTGAAATCTAGTTCTTTGATAAGAAGTAGGTACTAGAAGAAGTGGGGAGATGAAAGACCTGGATAAATCCAGACCCCTCTAGCAGGAAGAGGAGAGCCAAAAAATCTAGGTTAGCCGGGTCAGTGACCCTGTTTCAGGAACTAGCTGAAGATAAAGTTAGATTATAATCTTGAGAATAAACAGGGAGTTACCCCCTTGTGATGATCACTGGTATTTTCGGAATTTTCAATGATCACTGGTATTTTCAGAATTTTCCAACGATGCCCTCCCCACCCCCTTTGGATTACTGGGTTGTGGTTTCTTCCCTTAAAAACCCCTTCTTCCAGCTACTCGGGGTTGAACTCCTCCTCTGCGTAGGCTATGAGTCTCGGCCCCAGAGCTCTGGTACTTGTCAATAAACCTCTTGTGATTGCAGCAAGGATGGTCTCTTGTGCGTTCCTGGGGGGTCGTGTTATCCCGAGACTTGAGTGAGAGTCTTCCCGATCTGGAGGTCTTTCACTACCGCCTGGCTAGTCCTTTGCTTTCAGTGCGTCCATTTTTGCTTTAAGACTTTCTCTCACGTTCTCTTGTTTTTATTTTTTACAATTTATTTATTTTTTTGCTTCATGTGCATTGGTGTTTTGCCTGCATGTATTTCTTGTGAGGGTGCTTGATCCCCTGGAACTGAAATTATAGACAGTTGTGAGCTGCCGTGTGAGTGCTGGGAGTTGAACCTGGGTCCTCTAGAAGAGAAGCCAGTGCTACTAACCTCTGAGTCATCTCTGCAGCCTGTTTTGTGTTTTTTGAGACAGGGTTTTTCTGTGTAGCGTTGGCTGTCCTGGCACTCACTCTGTAGATCAGGCTGGCCTCTAACTCAGAAATCCACCTGCCTCTGCCTCCCCAGTGCTGAGTTATTAGGCGAGTCCCACCACTGCCCAGAACTTACAGTTCTCTTAAGAACAGTCATTTTAAACTCTATAACGTCATCCATCAACATAACCCATTAGCCACCACTGTGGCTTTTTCGCAATCTGTAACTGGGTGTGGTTTCTTTCTTTCTTTTTCTTTTTTCTTTTTTTTTTTCCCTTGAGACAGGGTTTCTCTGTAGCTTTGGAGCCTGTCCTGCAACTAACTCTTGTAGACCAGGCTAGCCTCGAACTCACAGAGATCTGCCTGCCTCTGCCTCCCGAGTGTTGGGATTAAAGGCGTGCTCTACCACTGCCAGACTATGGGTGTGGTTTCTTAATCACTAAACTCCCGGCACGGGCTGTGGCGCTGGGAGTGCATGCCTTAATTCTTGCACCAGACAGAGAGTGGTGATCTCTCAGGGCCAATTTGAACTACAGAGCAAGTTCCAGGGCAGCCAGGGCTACAGAGAGAAACCCTGTCTGGAAAACAAAACAAAAAACATAAAGACACATCACTAAGTACCCTGGAAACAAGGTAAAACAAACAAAATCCAGACAAACTGGACATCAAAGAAATCAAAAAACACGTGCTTCACACCGGGCATTGTGGCACACACCTTTAATCCCTGGAGGCAGAGGCAGGAGAATCTCTGTGAATTTGAGGCCAGCCTGACATCCAAGGAGAGCTCCAGGTAAGATAGGGCTACACAGTGAGTCCCTGACGCCAGTGAAGTTTTAATTATTTTTAAAAATTTATATATATTTTTTAACATTTTCTGCTTTTAACCAATCATCGTCTTGGAAAGGGTTTCTTCATGCAACTGCTGGCTCAAGCAGAGATCCACTGCCTCCGCCTCCCGGATGCTGGGATTAAAGGTGCGTGTAGCCCCGCCCGCAGCGCTTATTTAAGAAAATTACTTTGCGACATCATCCCAACATAAGAGCCCAGGCTACCTCACTGTGTAGCTCAGTTGGGCCTTGACCTTACGCTTCTTCCCTCAACGTCCCCAGGACAGTGACGACACGCCACCAGGCAGGACTGTAGCTTTCTTTGCTCATGGGACTACCTTTCTGGGTTCTTGCACAGTTTGAATGAATCTAGACTTTACGTTTTTTTGACCTGCATCCTCCAGAACAACCCAAGTCAAAATGAGTTCTGCAGAACTTGCTCCGGAAAAGATTATTTTTCCGGAGTTAGAGAGGGTTTGAGAAGATGATTTGTTTAAATTTCCAAGCTCTGCATAGCCGTAGACAGTTTGGAGGAGGGATTCGATGTCAGGTGAGCTAAGGGTGGGAGCCCGGGTTGGGGTGCAGATGGCTGTAGCGTCTGTAAATGGGAGGTGTCTAATTTGGGGTCCCCAGGTAGAGCCCACCAGGGCCCTTGATTCCTGTTTCTCCACGTTTTCCACAACCTCTGGTACCGAGTTGTCTCCTTTTACTTCTTTTGCCTTCTGAGGCTAGAACCCATGGCGTTGCATGTGCTAAGCGAGGGTTCTACTGCAGAGCCATGCCCCAGCTGTCTGTTCAAACATTTTATTAATTATAAGCATGTGTCAGTGTGGGGGTGATTTCAAGTGTCTCTAGAGACCAGAAGCTTGCAAGGGATCCGTTGTGAGCCAGAGGTCCTGGGTGCTGGGACTCATTTGCCAGAGTAAAATGGTATCTAATCTGGTACCCTCAGAGTTCAAGGCAGTTGTGAACCGGCTGATGTGGGCGCTGGCAACAGAAATGGGTCCTCTGTAAGAGGCGCAAATGCTCTTAGCCACAGGGCCATCTATACAGCCCTCCTCTCCCCTGGTGAAAGAGAGGGGAAGGTTTTAATCCCAGCACTTGGGAGGAAGAGGCAGAGGCAGGTGGAACTTTGTGATTTCCAAGCCAACCTGGTTTACAGAGTGAGTTCCAGGATAGGCTTCAAAATTTACGCAGAGAAGCCCTGTCTCAAATCCTCTCCCCGCCAAAAGTATTTAATTTCCTATCTCTTGCAGTACAGTTTTTAAAACAATTGTAATATTTATTAGTACGTATTAATTGTTTTTTGTCCCTCTCTGCCTCTCCCCTCCCCACTTCAACCTTCTCCCAAGGTCCCCATGCTTCCAATTTACTCAGGAGCTCTTGTCTTTTTCTACTTTCTACTTCCCATGTAGATTAGATCTGTGTAAGTCTCTCTTAGTGTCCGCATTGTTGTTTAAGTTCTCTGGGATTGTGGTTTGTAGGCTGGCTTTCTTTGCTTTATGTTTAAAAACCACTTATGAGTGAGTACATGTGATAATTGTCTTTCTGTGTCTGGGTTACCTCCCTCAAAATGATGTTTCCTAGCTCCATCCATTTTCCTGCAAAATTCAAGCTGTCATTATTTTTTTTTCTGTTGTGTAGTAGTCCACAGTGTAAATGTACCACATTTCCCTTATCCATTCTTCGGTCGAGGAGAATTTAGGTTGTTTCCAGGTTCTGGCTATGACAAACAAAGCTGCTATGAACATAGTTGAGCACATGTCCTTGTGGCATGATTGAGCATACTGGGTTTGAGGAAGGTTGTTTCCTAATTTTCTTTTATTTATTTATTTATTTATTTTTAAAATTTATTTATTATGTACACAGTGTTCTGTCTGTATGCTTGCTGACCAGAAGAGGGCACCAGATCTCATTACAGATGGCTGTGAGCCACCATGTGGTTGCTGGGAATTGAACTCAGGACCTCTGGAAGAGCAGTCAGTGCTCTTAACCTCTGAGGCATCTCTCCAGCCCTGTTTCCTAATTTTCTGAGAAATCGCCACACTGACATCCAAAGGGGTTGTATCAGCTTGCATTCCCACCAGCAATGCAGAAGTGTTCCCTTTTCCCCACAACCTCTCCGGCATAAGTTGTCATTAGGGTTTTTGATCTTGGCTATTCTTACAGGTGTAAGATGGAATCTCAGAGTTGTTTTGGTTTGCATTTCTCTGATGACTAAAGATGTTGAACATTTCCTTAAGAGTCTTTCAGCCATTTTAGATTCCTCTGTTGAGAGTTCTCTGTTTAGGTCTGTACTCCATTTTTTTTAAATTGGATTATGTGATCTTTTGGTGTCCAATTTCTTGAGTTCCTTGTATATTTTGGAGATCAGACCTCTGTCTGATGTGGGGTTAGTGAAGATCTTTTCCCATTCTGTAGGCTGTCATTTTGCCTTGTTGACCGTGTCCTTTGCTTTACAGAAGCTTTTCAGTTTCAGGAGGTCCCATTTATTAATTGTTTCTCTTAGTGTCTGTGCTGCTGGGGTTCTATTTAGGAAGTGGTTCCATGTGCCAATGCGTTCAAGTGTACTTCCCACTTTCTCTTCTATAAGGTTAAGTGTGACTGGCTTAATGTTGAGGTTTTTGATCCATTTGGATTTGAGTTTTCTGCATGGTGATAGATATGGGTCTATTTTCATTCTTCTACATGTTGATATCCAGTATGCCAGCACCACTTGTTGAATATGCTTTCTTTTTTCCATAAGATATTTTTTGCTTCTTTATCAAAGATCAGGTGTTCAAATATGTGTGGATGACATCCAGGTCTTGTATTCAGTTCCATTGGTCCTCTTGTCTGTTCTTATGCCAGTACCAGGCTCTTTCCAGTACTGTAGCTCTGTAGTAGAGTTTGATGTCAGGAATTGTGATGCGTCCAGAAGTTCTTTTATTGTACAGGATTGTTTTGGCTATCCTGGGTTTTTTGCTTTTCCATATGAAGTTGAGTACCATTTTTTCGAGGTATTTGAAGAATTTTGCTGGGATTTGATGGACATTGCATTGAATCTATAGATTGCTTTCAGTAGGATTGCCATTTTTACTATATTAATTCTGCCTACCCAAGAGCATGGGATATCTTTCCACTTTCTGGTGTCTTCTTCAATTTCTTTCTTCAAAGATTTAAAGTTCTTGTCATACAAGTCTTCCACTTATTTGGTTAGAATTACTCTGAGATATTTTATGCTATTTGTGGCTATTGTGAAGGGTGTTGATTCTCTGATTTCTTCCTCAACTCTTTTATCATCTTGTATAGGAGGGCTACTGATTGTTTTGAGTTAATCTTCTATCCTGCTACATTGCTGAGAGTGTTTATGAGTTGCAGAAGTTCCTTGGTAGATTTTTGGGATCACTTATGTAAACTATCATATCATTAGCAAACAGTGAGAGTTTGACTTCTTCTTTTCCAATTTGCATCCCCTTGATCTCTCTTTGTTGTCTTATTGCTCTAGCTAGGACCTCAAGAACTATATTGAATAGATATGGAGAGAGTGGACAACCTTGTCTTGTTCCTGATTTCAGTGGAATCGCTGGGAGTTTCTCTCCATTTAGTTTGATGTTGGCTGTTGGCTTGCTGTATATTGCCTTAATTATGTTTAGCTATGTTCCTTGTATCCCTGCTCTCTCCAAGACTTTTATCATGAAGGGATGTTGTGTTTTGTCAAATGCTTTTTCGGCATCTAATGAGATGATCATGTGGTTTTTATTTTTCAGCTTGTTTATATGGTGGATCATGTGGACAGATTTTCATAAATTGAATCATCCCTGCATCTGTGGGACAAAGCTGACTTGGTCATGGTGGATGATGGTTCTGATGTGTTCTTGGATTCTATTTGCTAGTATTTTATTTAGTATTTTTGCATCAATGTTCATGAGTGAGATTGGTCTGTAATTCTCTTTCTTAGTATT